>OY748304.1:9107407-9391409 GCA_963556515.1 Nudaria mundana | reverse complement strand
GTCAAGTTGAGGGCCACTCTCTATAGTATTGTATGCTGTGAGAGTGGCCCACAATCGCTAGACGTCATCACGACTTACCACCAGGCGGGCGGCGTCAATTTGGCGAACCCAATAAAAAAAAAAAAAAAAAGAAAGGACATTCGTTCTCAAATTTTCATCTGGTTTTGTTAATAACTTTGTTACGTTTAATTCTACGACAGAAATGTTTTCACAATTTTTTTGTGCCATGAATAGTTTGCCCAATAGAGCGCGATAATGATTTGCAACCCTTTTGCAAGATGGCGGAAAACCCCCCACAAACTTGGATTTAGCTTTACACTAAACCCCCCCCCCCCGCCTTGATGTCTAAAAAATAAAATAGCGTCCTCTGACTTTTGCACACTTAGCCCAAAAAAATGTAACATTTCAATGAACAATAGGGGTTGTAAAAAAACCGCAACCTTTCAAGCTAGACGAGCGTATTTAAAAATCTAAGCATATATACGGACGGAGGGACATTGTTTTATAAAATGTAGAGTGATAGTGATGTGTTTACACGCACCGGACACAGGTCCATCGAACAAATTGCGCCGAATGCACCGCGACTTCCTCTCGCCGGTCCGTTGTCCGGTAAAAAACCGCTGTGTAAGAGCAGCCTTAGGATATTTTAGGAGATTGGAGAGTAATCTGACAAATTTTCAGATTGCCTCAAGCAACTTCTCTGAAATGTGAGCCAGGTCTAGGTTCTATGAGTCACACGTAGGCTGATTGCCTAGATTCCCACCGGTAGAGGACGCAAGTAACAATATATACATCCTCAAGTGTTCTATACCTACCGGGTCACCCACTATCAATTTTTTTTATTTTCACTGCTGAAATTACGACGTTTACCTGCGTTTACCAAAAATAACGTAAGTAGGTAAGCCCTTTAGCGCCTAATAATGTACTTACTAAAAGAAAAGCAATGAACTGGGGCATGAACGGAAGGATAAAATTACAGCAGACAAAATTATTGATAAAAACGACATTGACGAGATTAGATTCAAGGTCGTTGAATTCAGATAAATAACGAGGTAAGTACCTGAGAGGCTGAGAGTGTGAATAAAGTAGGGTTATGTAGCTAATGAAAAGGCAGCTAATCATTGAGTAAGATTATTTTCTTAGTACAAAGGCCTATATTGAACCAAAATGATCAAAATATGATGCTGAAAATTCAATACCCACCATTACAGTTTTAGCCATTGCAACTAGCAACAATATGACCTCGATTATAAAATTTGTTACAATTTCTAAATGTGAAACCAAACTGATCGACATCCAACAATCGCAATAAATTAATCCAAAAACGAACACAAAACACTCGCACGTTTGATCACAAATTTAGTTAAAAAAAACAATCGCGAATTACCACTATCAGCCATTCAACCCAAAATCTAGCAATGCATGGCATGCATGACAGATGACAACGAACGAACAGTCGAACTCAACGGGTAGATTGCGCCATCTCGTGACCAACAGTGGCGGATTTAGCACCGCATTGTATCTCAAGCCTTGTACCTATATGAAAGTCGAAAGGTGGCAGTTAAGTAATTTTATTACTTTTGTAAAAATTCTATTATATTATTATCTGTGCTTTTACCCAGAAAATTAAATAACTTATGGGAGCTTCCCCAAGACATAATAAAAAGGATGTGGGGAACGCCGATGTCCTGACAGGTAAAAGCCGCAGTAGACTCGCTCCGGCCCCTAAGCTAACCCCCCTAGCGGCTAGGCTGCGAGACCCGCTAGATGCGGAACCGTCACCAGACCCACCAAATCCGCCGGGTGCCACTGGAAATACCTTCTGGTGCATACCAGAGACGCCCGGAAATGGACGTAAGAGCGGCTTTTAAAAAAAGAAAGACCCATCAAATGCGCTGTATTGCGCATCTCGGGTTTGTACGACGCCGACGCAGCCGCGTACAACCAGTTGAACTGCAGTTGTACCACGGACCTGCCGCGCGTCTTACCACCAAGGGACAGGGTGGTAAAACGCGCAGCAGACCCGTCTACCCGTCCCTTACCCGTCTTCACACTAGTTGGTTCATCTTCACAAAAATAAAGTTTGTAAATAGCAATGAGGAGTTCCCAGGAAAACAAAACCAAGGATAATTTTGGGATATTAATAATAACAAATTAATAATCATACATTTATTATTCTGAATTTAATACTGTATTACATAGAAGAAATGCACTTCTTGGAAACATTCAGAAGACTTCCCTTAGGGACATTTTAAGGAGTCTTTCTCCATGTTCTATAAATTGGATAAATAAGTCGTTCATGATAATAGAATCAATATTTAATGAAGATCTGCATTGCCACATACTTAAAAATCTATGTATATTTTTCACACTCGCAATTTTCAAAACGAAATCCTTAATATTAAAGCATAAAAGTACGATTGCCTATGAGATATCTGGTTTGATCCATAAAATTTTGCAAATAAACAACAAATAATATATCCTAGTGTTATATACTGCCGCTGCCACATAATTTGTCAACAACATTTTCCATCACAATAAAGAAAACTATAAATTAATGAACGAAACCAAAATGAACATATAATTTTAGCAATTCGGTGACCGCATAGAAAGGCTTTGTGACACATATCCAACATAGTGAATACTCATTTTTGAGAAACACGCAGCAAGAGAGGAGTACTACCAATATAAATACATTCAGTCAAAGTGGTACCTGTATAAAATATTCATTATAAGAAATAATCAGTCTTGTTTGGAGAGAAAACATTTTGTCAAAACGTGGCCTGGACGTTTCAATATAAATATTATCACAATACAATATGTCAGATATGATGTCATCCCTTCTCATGGACGTAACTAGTATGAATATAAATCACCGGCTACGCTACTTAGTGTTATTATCACAGTTGTTTAATAGAGGTGGGTGCAGTACTTTGTACATAATAATACAGGAGCTAATTGTGATCTGCAACCATGCCCAACACACTCCATGGCCATCCTACAATACGCACGCAGTTACTAGCCTGGCCTTCCTATCGCCTCAACTTACTACCTCAGATTTTACCAACATCTGAAAATTATTTAGTTAAAAAGAAACAAACGATGGATTCCCTGGACAGACTAGTAGCAAAATAGTCTTTTAGACGAATCTTTGCCCACATTCACATACTTTCATGGCATTCTTCTCTTATAATGTACATAAATAACAAAGCAAGTCCCGCATCGTTAACTAGTCATGAATGCGGTACCTTTACACGTTGTTCACCCCCTAAATCTGTTTTTAGACCCATTGCTATTAACATCGTATCTCAGAGATGTATATGTAATACAAAATGGGGTCCAGCCCTTATAGATAATAACGTTTACGTCCCATTGAACTGGTTCATTTTCGTCACCTAACGGTTAACTAAACTGAATAACAATAAATTATTAAATCTTACACCTATTATAATTATCATATATTTGAGAAAGACTTGCAAACTTTGTCACAAACATTCTCATGAATTCGTTCAAATAGTCAAAAAATATATATTTTTGTCTAGTAAACACATTCCAGACTTAGGATGTGCTCTTATGTATTAACAATTGACCAACGCAACGACAGGGTATATAGTAATGAAATATCACAGATTTCCCAAATCTTTGGACAGCAACGGGCATTAAAATAACATCTGTCAATATAATTTGTACCTTTTGACATTCCTACTCATGGTTATCAGAACCCGTATATGTACAAAGAAATTCAGTCGGTACTTAGCGACTTTCGGAAATTATGACAAAAAGAATCAAAAATAAGAATAAATCACTTATTTGGCTATGAAAGTAAAACTGTGTGGTTGGTACACAAAACACTATTATCTAAGATAAATGCAGGTTATATACACCCATTTCTTATATTTTGTGAATGGTAAAATGTTTCATATTCCAAGCCCAACTTTGTCTTAGATCAAATTGACTCCGACTTATTAGTATCCCTAGGCATAATATTCAAGTATTATAAAGATCTAATCTTTGATAAAAAAATAACATTGAAATCAGTGACCGAAATGTCATTGACATCACTTTACATAAGAAAAATATTCACAATTTTATCTGGCAATACAGATTGTAATCTATGCAGTATATCAAAAGCATTTTCATAATGCCTTTTGCAATTTTTTTATCTCTAAGTTGTCCCCTTACCACTGGTTTAAGCAATCGTTAGTTATAAAATAATTTATATAAAATACTTCAGATAAATTTCCATACTTTCCCCTAAATTTTCGCTCATCTTCTATATGTTTCGTGCATTTCGTACATCATACAGACACTTGTAAAGAAAACGAAAGGCACCCAGAATACACGAATGGGTACCCACACCAACTACTCTAACAATAATAATGATTAAAAGCTAAATGTGGAACAGACAATTTTCCATATAATGTTCCACTCCAATATCTTATTTTGAAAAATATCTCTGTTGATCTGACAACTGCCCATAATAAATATTATTTTATTCCAATGCATGTAACAACGGACTGTAATAATAATGATGAATAATGTCATCATTTCACTAAGCAACTGTTATAGTACTGTGCTTCCATTGTATTGTTAAATTGTAACATGGAGAGAACAGTCAACCAACAGAGAATTACCTTATAAATCTAACACACATACTAACTTTATATTCTAAAGGATCTGAAAGAGAATTCACAAAAAAAATCAATGCATACTCCAAATCATAATGTCTAATGTAAAGGTACATTAGAAAATTAACAGTTTACCTAGTTATGGGCATATCATCCCCATATCTAGTAAAAAATAATTTTGTAAGCCTTCATTCAGATCTAACAAAAAAAAAAAAAATAACCATTTAACTCGAAAGACAACACCCCACTTAGCTTAGCTTCTAATACAACGCCGGCTACGAGAGCTAAAGAAACATTGAAAAGTACATCAAGATAATTATGTGTAATGATTAATGCCTAACATGGCATGTGTAGTTTGAATCAGTTAGTACAATATAAAGGGTATAGTGGTGTGTCTGTGAAAGCTGATTACTGCTGCACAGGAGCAGCGTAGAGCAGAGGACCGGGAGGCAAGTGGGCGTAAGGACCACCCACACCCACGGCCGCTTGGTAGCCGCAAGGACCACCACCGCCTACTCCGCCGCCGTAGAATTTACCACCTATAAAACGTACAATATTTCTAATTAACAAATAAATTAAGCAAAAAAAAAAACCAATCGGCCAAGTGCGAGTCGGACTCGCACACATGAGTTCCATACAAAACGGACTTTCTAACTATGACGGTTCATGAGATACAGCCCGATACAGCCCAAGACAGACAGACGTACAGCAAAGTCTCAGTAATAGGGTTCCTGTTTTACCCTTTTTAAAAAACAAACATTTTAAATTAATTTTCAAATTGAAATGAGACCACACGGTAAATACCAGCTTTCAAATAAAATACTCATCAAAATCTGTCTACCTAGTCGTAAGTTCCGAGGTAACAAACAAAAATATTGTTGAATTGAGAACCATCCCCTGTAACCTTGTAACAATGACATCACCATTCTAACAGTACACTTGGATAAAAGCTCAGAACCATCACTAAACACTATGGCCATAACCTTGATTGCATTAATTGAAGAATTAATATAAATTGTTATGTCAGAACGGATGTCAAAGCCATATAACACAAGTCTTACTTACCAAGCATCTCCTGATGATGAGGGTGCATCTGTGGATAATGCTGCGGAGTAGCAAAGTGTGGAGGAGGAGATCCATATGATGATCCAGTTCCAGTGGTTTTGTTAGCCCCATTGGTGTTATTGCGATATTGTTGTTGACCATTTCGCATATCTGAACAAATTAAAAATATGATTGTTTGATTTTGTGTGAAATTATTAAATTATATTAGCATAATTAATACTATAGCATCAATCTTACTGTTGTATGGTCGCTGAGGATATCCATTCTGATTGTTGTAAGTATTCTGATAGCCATTGTTATAGCCACCCTGATAATTGCCCATGGATTCAAACACAGTTGGGCTAGGGAATGGAACTTGTTTCTGATAAGCATTTTGCCTGTAGTTCTGGTTTGCTGGGCCTTGATTGGAGAAGCGAGGCGCTTGCTGAGCCACTCCTCTGTTCTGATACATATTTTGTGTGTCTTCAGCACTTCCATTTGCCATCTTATTGTTCCATTGGTTGCTCTGCTGTCGTGGTGAACTAGCGCCGCTGTTGTTCTCTTTACGTTGCTGCCAGCGGTTACGGCCTATAAAATAATTATATTTCAGTCATAATTATATCATATATACAACAAGAAGCACACAAGATGTATTAAACTTACCTGAACTATTGTTGTTATTACGCGCCATGTCATGGAGCTTAGCGGGCGGATTTTGACCGGTTTCCCGAAGTACAGCAAGTAAGCCGCGGGCCTGACGCGCATCTCCACTCGTGAAGTATGTGTATGCAGTGCCAGATTGTTGGCAGCGACCCGTACGCCCTTTAAAAGTAAAATAATCGCAAATATGATCAATATTACGACACAGTTATAATATTTGTTATGTTTTTTTTTCAGTGTAATTGGTACATATTTACTAACCAATTCTATGAATGTAATCTTCAGATGAATTTGGATAGTCGTAGTTAACAACAAATTTGACATCTTCAACATCGAGCCCTCGTGCTGCAACATCGGTAGCGATAAGAATGCTAGTTGCTCCATTCCTGAATTCCGTCAGCACTGCATCACGTTCAACTTGTGACTTATCACCATGGATAGCAAGTGCCTTGTGACCTTTGCGACGAACTGCACGAGCAATATCATCAACCTAAAACAGATACAAAATTAGTCAAATGTAAACTACCTTCGGCTTGAGTAGTGAAGCAGGATCGTAAGATGTAATTACCTTTTTCTTTGTCTCTACAAACACGATAACTTTGTTGTCCCTCTCCAGAGCAATATCCTTTAGTAAATTGGTAAGCTTATTTTCCTTTTCATGTTCCTCACAAAGTTCAACTAGCTGTTTGATGTTATTATTGGCAGATAAATTCAATGAGCCAATATTCACTTTTACATAATCATTCAGGAAGTCTTCAGCAAGAGCTTGAATTTCTTTTGGCCATGTTGCTGACCACATCAGAACTTGGCGATCAGGGCGTATCTGCTCTATAATCTTTCGAATTTGAGGTTCAAATCCCATGTCCAACATTCTATCAGCTTCATCCAAAACTAGATAAGTACAACGGCGCAAGTTTGTAGTGCCACGCTCTAAGAAATCAATAAGCCTTCCAGGAGTTGCAATTACAATCTCCACACCTCTCTCCAAATCTCTGGCTTGAGGTCCTTTTGGTGATCCTCCAAACAGACAAGTATTCCTGATACAACCACGGGCACTGTAACTATGAGCAACCGATTGGATTTGTTGAGCCAATTCCCTAGTTGGTGCAAGAATAAGAGCAATTGGGCCATCCCCACGTTGGATCCGCTGTTGATTTACAATGTGAACAGCAGCTGGGAGCATATAAGCAAGTGTTTTACCTGAACCAGTTGATGCAATGCCAACCATATCTCGACCAGACAATGCAATTGGCCAACCTTGAGCCTGAATACCAGTGGGCTCTGCATAGCCTTGTTCCTTAATTGTGCTCATTATATGCTCAGGAAAGTTTCCTTCATCAAAGATGTGATTAGGACGTGGGACATTGTTACCACTAACAGTTATCTCTTTTGATATCCTAAATTGTTGGACATCATCATCAGTACGATTTTCAACATTAGTATGAGGTTTATAGAAATCTTTTTCAATAGGTTCAAGACTTGACAAATCCCACATGGGTTTCACCAAGCTTTCACCTGGATGTTTAGATTTCTTGCCCTTGTTAGTAAAATCTAAAGTTTGCTGTGGGCTGTTCATGCCGAAAACCTTCTTAGGTCCAAAGGTCTGGTGACTATTATGCCCATGCTGGTTATTAAAATTTTTGGGACCAAAGTTATTCTTTGAAAACATTGGTGGTTTGGGCCCACCAAAATCAGGTTTGCCATAAAATGGCATGTTTCCACTGTTAGGGTTATCACCATCATAATCTTTCTTAATGCTCATGTTACTAAAGCTATTTTTCATTTTGTTGTAATCCTTTGGACCTCCAAAGTCACTCTGAATTCCACCATTCTCATGTTTGTGATTAAAGTCATTTCTCATCCCATTGAAATCATTTCTTGGTCGGAAATTATTTTTGTTTACCATGTTATTCCGAGGCCCATAGTTCTTGGGGCCTCCAAAATCATGTAGGCCATTAAAAAATGGCACTTTCCCAAATTGTTCATTCCGGTCTGGACGTGGTCTGAAACTGACAATAATTAAAGAATATGCATTAAGTGACACAAAATTGCAAGTTATCTGAACAGTACTACCATCATTTTCAGGTAAGTACTTGAACTGGTGACAAATGTAACTCGAGTAGATAGTTGAGCTATCTTCTTGTTATAAATATAGGTGAGTTCTATTCAACTTTCGTAAAACTAGTCATGCAGTTATTTTTATTTTTAATAATGATTGTTTGTAAGTTTAAGCAAGTTTGAATAGTCTCTTTAATATAGCTTTGAGATTTGACTTCAAATAATAAAATCAGCTAAGTATGACTTTCACTTGCATAGGTAGGACGTGATAGCTTGACTAGCTAGGTACCAATGTTTGCGCCTTTCATTTCTGTCATCAATCTCATGAAAAGTCCAATTGGAACATATATCAAGTAGGGGACTCGACGACTCTCAAGGTAAATTTAAGTAGGTACCTATATCTATGAAAGGGAAATATCAAATAGGTGTGTATCTATTGCGCATTCTCGATTATATTGATTTTTTTACCGCACAATAGTATGTATGTGAGGTAATTTAGTAAGAACTGAATACTTCAATGGAGTTAATTTTAAAGTTAATAGTTGAGGAGAAAGACAATAATCACATTCGATTTTAAGTAGGTTGCGGAATTGCTATAGGTAACTAGTAACGACAAAATCAGCTGAGCAGAAATTAAGGACTTCACAAAATGGCCGCTAGTGCAGGTAGCAGATTGATTGCGTGGGGAAAAACTAAAGCACATGAACATAAAACTTACATGTGATGTTGGTTTCCAGGAAATCCGTTGTACTGCATCTTGAGAAGTTAATAAGGTTGTCTTTTTAATAAAAATGAAATGGTGGCCGCTCGAGTTGGAATCTGCAACGAGATGACAACGTATATGTAACAGGAACAATAAAGACAACATTTATGTTTTAATTTCAATAACTGCTATTTTATTAGAAAGAAAATTACCTACCTCTCTTTAGAGAGAATTTGAAAAGTTGTATTATTTTATCATTCACTGGCGACCTTTCCCAGACCCGGTGAACGAACAACTCGATAACATGGCCGCTCCCCGGAAACGGACCTTGCCTGCCTAGAGATTACGATTGCCATATTACAGAATATTTAAAAATTAAAAATCTATTACCTACATACTAAAATATGTAGGTAGTTGATTCTTTATTTTTTAATATCCTGAACAGGCATTTACCGTATAAATTATGAGTACCTTTTCAGCTATTATCTGCAGGGCGAGCATTGCGGTAGAGAAAATTTCGATGACGTAACCCATTCAACTTAATAGGTTTATTAACAATAAGAATTTAAAGATTTAATTTTTACAAGAAGGCTGGCTATTTTCTGGCCCAAAGAATAAGTATCGCCATCCAACGTGGCAACACAGCCAGCATTCTGGGAACCTTCCCAGTCGGCAGAGTATCGCCTTCCAACGTGGCAACACAGCCTGCATTCTGGGAACCTTGCATGGCACAAAAGCCTTTGAAGCCATGCCAAAAATTATCAAAAAAAAATGGGAACCTTGCCAGTCAGCAATGACGCGAAAGATTTTTTAAATGATATTTTGTAATGTAAATACTCAGACTAAAAGAATAACATTATATTATAATTATATATATTATATTATATTGTATTAAATGGTAAAAAAATTATGTATTATATGGCAATGCGGATGTAAATTCAGGTGAGCTTGCAAGTGCATCAAGTGGTCTTGTACGGTGCCCACATTGTCCCCAAGCCCGTTTTTTTAAAGGTGAACGCGGATTGAAAGTACATTTTGGAAAAATTCATAAAGTACAAAATGTGTCTTCAAACGCGTCTACGATATCCCATTTTTTTCTAAATCAACAAGAAAATTCTGATAATATCGAAATTCCCTTTTGGCAAAGGTTAAGTACCATGACAATCGAGATCTTCCACGCGGACCCTTACGGGCCCCGGGGTAACTGGTTTGGCTTTGAGCCATTTCAGTAGTATCAGCGCCGCCTGCAACTACAGGCGGGTCGCTGGGGTCGGATTGAGTCCTGAATTAAGTATCGTATCGGTCGCTAGTGCTCACGGGGACAGCCCGTGGGCGGTCCGCGACCGGCGGTGAAAATATAATTAAAGGTAAAAGTCCGGAGGGCTTCCATCCGCCGCTCGGCGCCTATCGTCGTCGGCGGGTGGAGCGGTGTCATATCATGTAGATCCAGTGGAGGTAAGGTCACGTGGTAAGGCCATCCTGTCCGGCGGGCGCCGGTAATAGGGCGCGATACCATGCAGACTGCTGGTATGCGCTTGGTCGGCCCGCGCGAACATTCTCGAACTCAGGCCGCGAATGTAGTCGTCTAGGCTCTCTACGCCCAGATCTCTGGCAATCACGCTGTTCCGCACGAAGCGCGGGGCTTCAACGATCGTCCGTAGCGCTAGCGACTGCTGTGCGCGCAGCGTGGTACGGGTGCGGTCCTTGGCCAGCGCGTACCACGCTGGAGCCGCATATGTCAGTCGCGAGCGGACGTACGTTTTGTACACTCCGAGCTTCGCACGGATTGGCAGATGTGATGCCAGGATAGGGCGTAGGAGGCAGCGCGCGGAGCGCGTCTGCGAGACTACATTCTGGACGTGGGCGTTCATCTTGAGGAACCGGTCGATGGTCACTCCAAGGAACTTGACCGTGGAGGACCATTCGACAGATTGCCCCAACAGCGTCGGTGGGGGGGGTAGCTTTCCGCTACCCACGAGGATGGCCTGAGTTTTTGCCACGTTGACCTTGAGTCTCCACTCCTTCAGCCAAGTAGGCAGTGCGTCCAGCGCCCGCTAAATCTTCACCACCGCGTGAGTCTTAGACATCGCCAGCATGGCGCCGTCAGCTACTGGAATGTCATCCGTGTACCTGCTGTAGCACACGGGTGAGAGGCAGCTACCTTGGGGCACACCGGCCCGGATTGGTCTTTCCGTAGACAGAGCGTCCTCAACTGCCACTTGAAAACGTCTGTCCTGCAAGAAGGTGGCCACAGTCTTGACTATTCGACGAGGAATAGTAGACGTGGACAGCTTGTATAGCAGACCGGCGTGCCAGACGCGATCGAAAGCCTTCTCCATGTCGAGCAGCACCATCACTGCGTGCTCCCCCTTGTTGCGAGTCGCAGCAAGGTGGAGCACACTCGCGTGACCTGCAGTGAGGTGGAATGCTCGGCACGGAATCCGAACTGTTCGTCGCGTGGCTGAAGGTGGGGCAGCATGTGCGGCAGCAGCAGTTTCTCGAAAACCTTCGAGATAGATGGCAGCAGTGTGATGGGCCGATAGCTCTCAGGAAGCAGCGTGTTCTTACCGGGTTTCGGCAAGAGGATGACTCGACCAAGCCTCCACGAGTTGGGAAAGTGCCCGGTACGGAGGATTCCGTTGAAGAGCCGCGCCACCACTGCGATAGTACGCGAGGGTAGGTGGCGCAGGGCCTCATTGGTAACTCGGTCCGGCCCGGGGGCCTTCCGGAGTTTCGTGCGGCGTATCATCCTCTGGACCTGTCCGGGGGAGAACACCACTGGGTCTTCTGTGGGAGCTATCGGATTCGAAAAATAACTCTTAAGGTGTTTCCAGACGAGTGCTGCATGCCGCACATCTGGGTCGGGATTCGGCGTAAACTGTGTCTCTAGGGAATCGGCAAAGATCTCGGCTCGGTCCTCGGCACGGTAGCGTGGGGTACCGTCACCGGCCAGGAGGGGCCGAGTCGGAGCTGTTTTCCCTTGGAGGCAGCGGCACAGGCGATGTATGCCCGTCCAATCCTCGCCAGCTCGCTCGACGGCACGCTGCCAGGATTCGGTTGAGGCTGTTGCCAGCTCACTCGAAATCCTGGAGGCCAGAGCGTTCAGCCGGGCTTTCATGGACGGACATCTGGTATTATGCCATTGCCTACACAGTTTCCTCTTCTCTTCGATCATTTCACGAATGTGAGCGGGAAGCTGGGGTGGCCTCTGCGTGTGTGCAGTGTCGACCTTTGATACTTGCAGCGCGTCGGTCATGGACGCGCTGAGGTCTTCCGCTAGGCGGTCGACATCTGTAGGAGTCTTCACGTGGATGGCGTGCGTTAGTGTCTCCAAGTGGCCAGCGAATGCTCGCCAATCGTGACGTGTTCGAGGAGAAGGAGCAGTCATTGTCGTCGGTTCCGTCTTCAGCGTCAGCAGAACCGGCTGGTGGTCGGAGATTAGAAAGTCATCCAGGACGTCTACCGTCGCTGTCGCTGTGCAGCCGCGCAGGACAGCGAGGTCAATGACGTCCGGGGTGAAATGTGAGGTGTACGGGTAGTGTGTGGGGGCCTCTGGTCCCAGCACTACATAGCCGTGGCGGTCTGCATCGTCCAGCAGGCGTCTGCCGTTTGGACAAATTTTATTGGAGTTCCACGCCGTGTGTTTGGCGTTAAAGTCACCGGAGATAATCGTAGGCAGTGCTGAGTCCACCAAATGGTGAATGTCAGTCACCGCAAGACGACCCTCCGGCGGCCTATAAAAAGCAAACACACGGGTGGGCTGGCGTCCGATGCAGACCTCCACGCCTAGGGCGTACGATGCCTGCAGTTGAGGTGTAGGTAGCGGCTGATTAATAATCTTCCGACGCACCAGTACTGCCAATCCCCTATAGGCAGTACCGATCGGCGAGGTGTGATCCGCCCGATAGACATGGTATCCGGGAACCTTCAACCTGTCTGACGGGCGGAAGTGAGTCTCTTTGATCAGACCGATGTCCACTTGACGCTGGGACAGCAGGACCTTTAAGAGGCGGGTCTTCTCCGCAGAGAGCCCGTCGGCATTCCAAGAGACAACGCGCAACTCATGCACTATGATTGCATAGTTGCGCGATGCATCCTAAGATCAGGGGGATTGGATCCCTCTGCTCTTGAATTGCCATCAGGACCTGCTGTAGGATACCGATGACAATGGTAGTACGGGAGTCCAAGGAGGCTGCCGCCAGCTGAGCTGGCGGGTCCGCTCGCTTCACCTTCGTCCCCTTTACACTCCTTTCGTTTTGGATCAGCTGGTGGACTTGACGGTCTGACACCACAGCACCTTAAGGATCTGTTGTGTCCGAGCGCTGGGGAAGCTGGTGATGCACTTCTAAGGGAGCTAACAACAGCTCTAGTCAACCTCATGCTCTCAGGCAATGTGGACAGTGGCATCACAGATATTTTGTATGGGGCCAATTTATGTGCCCTTAATAAGAAGGATGGTGGCATTCGTCCCATTGCCGTAGGTAGCACTTTGCGGCGTTTGGCAGCCAAAATTTGTTGTCGTTTTTATAGTACGGAGCTTACTACCAAATTTCAGCCCTTTCAATTAGGTTTTGGTTCAAAAGGAGGTTGTGAGGCCGCAATCCACGCGCTTGCAACATAGTCATCTTCAGTTTGGCCATTAACCCAATAATTCAAAAAATAAAATCCAAATTTAACATTTGGTATCTAGACGACGGGACTTTAGGGGGAAAAGTAGAGACAGTTTTACAAGATTTAGCCCAAATAAAGAACGAGTTTCAGTCAATTGGCTTAGAACTGAACCCGAATAAATGTGAGATTTTTATATCTGAAAACACAGATAAATTAACAACAATCTCCAAATTCAACTGTCTGGCCCCCAACATAAAAGTTTTGAAAAAACAATGGTAAGTAAAATGTTTTAAGAAAAAACTTTTTAAAATTATATAATAGCATTAATTTTTCGCAGAATCAAAAGGACAACAAAACGTGACAATTGTTTCGCCTCTAAACGAGGCATTATCAAGACTGTCTCAGAGAGACTTTTTACCATTGTTTTGTCATGGATTTTCGCCAAGTAACGCCTGTTTCTATCCAATATATAAAAGTTTTGGACAAAACTTCTTTACGCCTCCTAGGGTCCCCGATTTTAGAAGATGGCTTTTCCACTTTTATCGAGGAAAAAATTCAAAATTTTGATCAGGTTATTGATAGTCTATGTAATATCAGTATTCATTCAGCTGTTCTTCGTTTTTGTCTTTTCGTACCCAAATTTACACATGCCCTCCGTTCAGGACAATTTTGGAAAAATGTAGAAATGTTGGGCAGACTAGACAACTTAATACAAAATTCTTTGTGTAAAATTTTAAATGTAAATATTAATGACCGGGCCTGGGTCCAAGCGTCTCTTCCAGTTCGCTTGGGCGGGCTAGGTATTCGCAGTGTCACAGATGTCAGTCTGCCAGCATTTCTGTCGTCGGTTCATAGCACTGAAGAATTAGTCAGGAAAATTTTGTCAAATACACTGATTGATTCCGAGGTGCGATGCAAGACCGATGCCATAAATGCTTGGAGGATGTCTTGCCCCGACACTGACCTGCCCTCACGCCTAGGCTCACAGCGACTGTCGGATTCACCGCTCTGTAAATTGAGATTTAATACACTAATTGACACTTCTGTCAATATTTCAGAGCGTGCACGCCTACTAGCTGTTGGAGAATGGGAGTCAGGGTTATGGATCCAGGCGCTCCCATCGCCCAACATCGGTACAATGTTGGACGACACTACCTCCCGCATTGCCACTTGCCTTCGGCTGGGTACACCTTGTGTATCCCCGCATCATTGCACCTGTGGAGTAGCCGTCGATAATCTGGGACACCATGGCCTTTCTTGTAGCAGAAGCGCAGGTCGTATACCTCGGCACGCTATTCTAAACGACATAATTCGTAGGGCTCTTTCCACCGCAGGTCTTCCGGCCGTACGCGAACCAAATGGTTTAGCACGAAGCGATGGAAAGAGACCGGACGGTATGTCGTTGCTACCGTGGAAGATGGGAAGGCCTTTGGTGTGGGACGCTACAAGAATCAAGAATCAAGAATCAATTTCATTTATTCAGTTTAGGCACATAAAGAGCACATATGAATGTCAAAATTTTACAATTTAGTCAAGTAATATTATAAAAATACTCAATTAAGTAAGTAGGTACATAAATAACCATTAGAAAATGATTCTTTCGCTGGTTCGGTAATTTGGTTCTCCTGAGAAGAGACCAGCAAGAAACTCAGGTAGATTATCCATTTTCTTTTTTAATATTGTTTTGTTTACATTGTTACAATTAATTTCTATTGTATTATACGAGTGGCCAACAACAGAAGATTAGGGTGACCATGCATTTTTATCATTAAGATATTCGTCTACATTGTAGTAGCCTTTCATCATCAAACATTTTTTAACTACTTTTTTAAACTTATTAAGAGGCATGTCAACCAAATCCTGAGGAATTTTATTATAAATTTTTATACATTTGCCAACAAACGAATTACCAACTTTATGTAGTCTAATTTTTGTCATTGCCAGTTTATTTTTATTTCTTGTATTAAAATTATGGTTATCGGAATTTTTTTTGAAGAGATTTATGTTCTTCCGTACATATAAGATGTTGTCGTAAACATATTGAGAAGCAACTGTTAAAATATTAATTTCTTTAAATAATTCTTTCAGCGAGTCACGGGGTCCGAGTCTATAGATTGCTCGTATAGCTCGTTTCTGTAATATGAATATTGTCTCAATATCGGCAGCTGAGCCCCACAGCAGCAGACCATATGACATAACGCTATGAAAGTAGCTAAAATAAACTAATCGTGCCGTTTTTTCGTCAGTCAGATACCTTATCTTTCTAACCGCATAGGCAGCTGAGCTAAGTCTTCCTGCCAAGGCTGTGATATGAGGACCCCATTGTAGTTTACTATCTAGAGTTATCCCAAGAAAAACTGTGGTATTGACTATTTGAACTAATTCATTATTCATAGTAATATGAGTATCCACCTGTCTAACATTGGGCATAGTAAATTTTACACATTTTGTTTTCTTCGCATTGAGCAGCAAGTTGTTACTTGTGAACCAATGCAATATTTCCGAAAGGGTATTATTTACATCGTCAAGTGCTACTTTTTGTCTATCACTTTTAAAAATTAATGATGTGTCATCAGCAAATAATACTATCTCACAAAGATTTTTAGTGAAATAAGGAAGATCGTTTACGTATATTAAGAATAAAAGGGGTCCTAATATCGAGCCCTGGGGTACTCCCATGACTAATGAGGCGCCAGAAGAGTCGGTGCCATTAATGTTTACTTTTTGTACTCTACCAGTGAGGTAAGACTCGAGTAAGCCAAGTGAGCTGTTCGAAACATCATAATAACCTAATTTTAGTAGCAAAGTCCCATGATCAACACAATCAAAAGCTTTTGATAGATCACAAAATATACCAATGGCATCCTGCTTTTCCTCCCAAGCATCAAATATATGTTTCACAAGTGCAACTCCTGCATCCGTTGTGTTCCTGCCTTTAGTGAAACCAAACTGTTTGTTATGAAGTAACTTATTGTCTGTAAAATGTGAAAGCAATTGATTAAATATTATTTTTTCAAAAATTTTACTGAGGGATGGGAGTATGGAAATAGGTCGAAAATTTGAAGGATCACTTTTGTCTCCTGCTTTAAATAAAGGATTGATTTTACTGTACTTCATAAGATGAGGAAACTGATTTTCATCTATACATTTATTGAATATGAATGCAAGGTGAGGTGCTATAGCGGGCACTATTGATTTTATTATATTAGTTGAAATGCCCCAAAGATCCTCGGTATTTTTTATATTTAATTGTTTAAAAGTTTTAAGTATAGTGACAGAGTCAATATACTGAAAATCAAAGTTAATTCTACATTTATCAACACTAGATTTAAGAAGAGAGTTGGCTACGTTTTTTGACGAATTTAACTTATTTGTAGTGGTGATTGGAACATTTGTGAAGAAAGATTCAAATGCATTGGCCACTTCAGACTACATGCGTTGACACCTTAGCACCTTCACACCTTCCAAGCACATCCGGATGTGCCGGCGCTGCTGCTGCATCGGCTGAAGGCTTTAAACGGCGTAAATATGCTAACCTAGCAGGTGATTACATATTTGAGCCGTTTGGGGTTGAGACACTGGGGTCATGGGGTCCGAGTGCTCGCCGCCTTTATAGAGACATTGCTAAACGTCTAATCGATGCTTCTCAGGACCAGAAGGCTGGCTATTTTCTGGCCCAAAGAATAAGTATCGCCATCCAACGTGGCAACACAGCCAGCATTCTGGGAACCTTCCCAGTCGGCAATGACGCGGAGGATTTTTTAAACGATATTTTGTAATGTAAATATTTTTAGTCTATAATTATGTTTATTTTGTATATTGTAATTCTTATTGTAAATAAATGTATAACCTGTAGTATATTTCTGTACTAGTTTCAAGTGTCAAGAGTGTCAAATTCAAAACCAGTACCTACAAGTACAAATTAATTAATGAATTCTCATTCCAAAGAGAATACAATACCTACTACGTAAGATCTCATTCCTGAATCCTGAGTTTACAATTTTTTATTGATTTAAAAAGGTAAAATTGTAGTGAGGATTTGGGGATATTTATTTACCATTTAGCTATCCATCCTATATTGATTTACCTTACGTAGGGTTGTCCACTATTTGTTGGAAATATAAGGAGAATCATCATTCACCGAGCCTTTCACCAACTCAACTCAGTTGGGGTCGGCTTTATATATAAGGAGAATGAAATGCCATTATTCCAAAACTATTTAATTTAATTTTTATTGAAGATTGTGATCAAGAAAAGTTTCATTATTATTGTTCTAGAAAGGGTGAAGGCTGATTTCTATACAATCCCTTTATGAGCATGTAAGCAAGACACAACATATTGGGTCTTCAAGTGCCTTGTTCCTAGGACACGAAGAATCAGGTTGTTTATTTGATTCATTGTGATTTTACATTATCATTATTTGTTATATTTCTAGCAAGCCTACCATCATGGAACAAGGAGTACTAGTTGAATTAGCAAGTCCTACTGAAGATTTGTACCCAGCTCTATTCCAGTGCTTCACAATAATCTTGTGCGGGTAAATATATTTTATTTTCTTTCCTGTAGTATTGGAATGTTTGCCATTATGTTGTTGTCAGAAGAGGTGGACTGTCACTTGACTGATGATAATGTCTGATTTGATTTGTTATAAAATACTGTTTAATTGCAATCATCACCATTTGACCTTTATTGAACTTCAGTCTCCATTAAATCAATTTAAATCTCAAAAAATCATGGGAGAATATGATAAATGGCTAATTTGAAAGCAATTCTTTTCATTTTCAGTTACATCGCCGGTCGTTTGAATCTTGTATCATCAACAGAGTCCAAAGGTATTGGTACCTTTGTGGGTACCTTTGCTTTACCATCACTGATATTCTTATCACTGGCCCAACTGGACTTTAGTACTGTCAATTGGAAATTCCTTCTTGCAATACTATTTGCTAAAGGAATAGTATTTTTTGGAGTAATGTTAGTTACCATACTTGTATCAAAACCACTCAACTTGGGAAGAGCTGGAATATTTGCAATATTTTGCACACAGAGCAATGATTTTGCAGTAGGATACCCAATAAGTAAGTTTTGTTAATTTTATTTATTTACTATAACAATTATTGATAAAATTTTGCATTTAGACACTCTTATTTTATTTATTCACACTTAATATTGATACATAAGTGTATGGGTGGCAGAAATATAATTTCCTTAATTTTTGATTGTTTATATTAAATCTAAAAAGAAATCCTACTAATATTATAAATGCGAAAGTTTGTAAGTTTGGATGTTTGTTACTCTTTCACGTAAAAACTACTGAACGGATTTTGATGAAACTACAATAATATAGCTTATACATCAGAATAACACATAGGCTACAATTTATAAAGATACGGCAACGGGAACAATAATCACGTGGACAACCACTAGTATAAAATATATTGAAGTTAACTAGAAACAAAGGTGTTGGTAGTAGATTAGAATGCCCATGCTTTATTGCACAAAAAACAAATTAAATAATACCGAAACTTGATATCCAGTTAGGTACAAATGACAGCCTTATCTTGGTGATATCTTACAGGCAACCTTAGGATGGACATGAGGATAGCTATTGGCACCATATATTACCTTTTATGCCTGTTTATTATAGTTTTCTTATTACAGTAAATGCATTATATGAAAAGACACATCCAGAATATGCCCTATACTTATACTTGATGTCTCCCATCTCTCTTGCAATATTGAATCCTGTTGCTTTCATTTTAATGGAGGTTAATAAACAGAAAGAACAGACCCAAATTATGGCAGAAAGTGAACAAAGAACTAATATCAGTAAATTAAAACTTGTAAAGCAAATAATAAAAGGTATAGCTTTCAATCCTGTACTAGTAATGACTGTACTTGGCATCCTTGGTAATGTTTTATTCAAACACAAACTATCTATCTACATAGAAAAGCTTCTTGAGGTGAGTTGACTTATGAGTGTATTCTACATTTGTGTCTGCTGTGATGTACCAATTGATGCTTCATACAATAAAATATGATTTATTGTACATCAGTTTATGCTTTTAACTTAATGTAATTAATATAATGATTATGCCTCTCTCATTATTGGGGAAATGGACGAAATGGTCCGCAAACGTCACGGGTGGATCGTCCATCCGGTTGCCGGCGTCACGGTTGGAAATAATAATAATGTCTCTCCATTAAGTGATTATGAGAGGCTTTTAGACTAGAATGTAGGCAACTTTGTCACGAGTCAGTCTTACGAGTTTAAGGTCTAAAACTAAAACTCCAAAGTAAAATATTAAAATGGTTGAGGTCTCAGTCACATTTATTTGAAAGCCAGCTGATGTCTGCTTGTGTAAAGTGCTTTCCGTATTCCCCATACCTACTAGACACCTATTCCAGTAAATTGAGTCCACAGATTAAATATTAAAAATTATATGACTATACTTAATTATTATAGTCATTATACTAATTTGGATTGGTATTCTCCATTTTTCTTTCTTGAGCCAAAAATTTTTTAGAAATATTTCATTTTCACACGCTATATTTTTCAGAATTCTCATTTCAATAAGTTGTACTATCTGTTTCGGCTACTGCTACTAGCTAATAAATTTTTTGAGTATTTCATAATAAATTAGTTAACACTTTCTGAAATACCCCATTTTACCTGTGTATTAGGTGTTTGGGCAGTCATTCGCAGCAACTGCGCTGTTCCTATTGGGACTGCGTATGGTAGGACAAATACATCGACTAAAAGGTCCTGCTCTGCTACTTCCTTGTGTGCTGATTATGGTTAAATTGTAAGTACATATTTACTTCTACGTACTGTAGCAACACTTCCTTCAATGAACTCAACTGTTTCTTGTGGGTGCACACTGACTGTATATAAAAGTTTGTACTTTGGCATGGATACCTCCATGCCAAAGTTAAGCTTAATTTAATTAAGATCTACCGCAGACAGGCTACTTGTTATTGTAATGATAACTTGCCGTGGCGTCGGGAATTAGAAAAGGCAGGAACGCCTGCTGCCATTATTTTTTGTATATTTGGAAAGTGGGGCTCGTGGTCTAGTGGTAACCGACAATGTTAACACATTGCAAAGGTTAAGCAACATCGACTCAGGCCGGTCTTAGGATGGGTGACCATTTCTTAAGACATTGAGACCCTTCCGCCGGTTGTCATACTAACATCTATGGCAGTCGTTAGGGGTAGTTGGAGCCCTAAATCAAAAATCCGACCGGTCTAACTACAGAACTTCGATATCGCCCATGGGTTGTGAAGGTCAGATGGCAGTCGCTTCACGGAAAATATCGAAGTTCAGCCGAATCGCAGTTAGACTGGAAAGCCGACCCCAACTGAGTTGGGAAAAGGCTCGGTGAATGATGATGATTTGGAAAGTGGGTTACAGTTATGAGCAGGGTTTACACTTACCTATGTATTTTTCAGGATTGTACTACCGGTAGTAATGAGGGAAAGTGTGAGTGCTTTGGACGCCGGTGTAAATGAATCAGAGACCGAGTCTCTGTCAACTTATGCCTTCTTGTATGGAACTATACCAACAGCGCCAGCGGTATTTGTGTTTTCTAATTTGTACCAGTTGGAAATTGATTTGGTGAGTCTATTTACATGTTACTTCTTTTGTTAAAATATATTTCACTTATAATAGGAAATGTGGATAGTATGAGACATACTATCCACATTTCCTATTATTTAAGTAGTAGTTTTATAAACTTATGAAAGTCAACATTAAAAAGAGTGATTCTGCATGTACATTTACTCCCACATGCGCAAGGGACTTGCGCGAGACCAACGGCCGGCAATGTGTCTGTTTTAAACAGACCGTTTAAGAAGACTAGCTGCCAGGATAACAAGAGGTTACCGTACAATCTCTTTAGAGTCTGCATGTCTCTTAGCCGGGACCCCTCCATGGAACCTGGAAGCGATAGCCCTTGCGCAATTGTTTTAATGGCACAAGGAGGCGCTGGAATTGAAATCGAGGTTCAGCGGTCCCAACTCCGCCAGAATCTCATGGAGACAGGGGCGACTTGAGCCACCAATGTAAGGAAACACCACTGTCGCGGCGATGAGATCGATTATGGATGAGTGGCTGCAGAGGCGACCTCACGTATCGTGCGTGACAGATGATTACCGGACACGGATGCTTCGGTTAGTGTCTGTTTCGCATCCATCGTGAGGTCACGCCCGAGTGTCAACACTGCGAGGCTTCCGGCGAAGACGCGGTACTCCACAGGATGATGGAATGCTTAGCGAGGGCGAGGGAGCGCGTGGACCTCGTTGTGCGTCTGGGCGTGGATACCCCCTCGCTGGAGACCATACTTTGAGCCATGGTCTCCAGTGGGAGACAATGGAACGTAGTCGTTTCCTTCTGCGAGCAAGGCTCGCGAAGGAGGCGGCCGAGAGGGTGCAGGAGCTGAGCTTCCCGCTGAGTTCCAAACTGTGTTACGAGTTGCGAGGGCACCGCAGACTTCACTACGCGAAGGACCGCGGGATATCACTATCACCCGACCCACCGCGTGACAGCGGCCAAAGTCCGCCGGCGCCACAGGGGATTCTTCCGAATCCTGGGGCACCCGGTAATGGACGTATGAGTGGCGGCGGACTTGGGCCGTAGAATAAAAAAAAACAGTACTTCAATTTTACATTTTATTTACGAGAGGATTAATCAGTAAAGGTAATTTTTAACATTAATTAACCACAAAATCAGCAGGAAACAAGCAGATCCTGGTAAATGTCTGCATCCAGCACCTTAAGATCCGAGGGTCCCAACTTCTAAGGATTGTACTTATGTAAAAGTCTTGTAAGGTTATGGTTACAAATGTGATATGATATTTTCAGATGGCGTCTTCAATGGTAATCTGCACGTTTTTGTCAGCACCAATGATGTATATGTCAGCACAAATGATATCCATAAACAAGGACTATGCTGAAGAACTTAAGAGTTTTGGCTTCGACCTGTCGATAGTGACTTTGGTGGCCGGTGTTTGGGTACTTTTCGTCTTCACTGTCACTAAGAAGTATAAGCGCATGCCACATAGATTGACTTTGTGTTTACTTGCATCTCAGGTAAGCTGTATGCATACTTTTAGTAGGTAGGTAGGGTACTCATCTTCCCGTTTTAGTTTTTACTAGCTTAAGCTTCGCAATGAAATTCCCAGGGAAACATACTACATTACCGGAATAAAACCTACCATATATTTATCCCTAGAGGGGTAAACAGAGGCGTTTATTACGCCCTCAAAACTCAAAGGAGCCCGAAACGGTAATACGCAGTGTATTACGTAGGACTATCAGTGAATGGCGAAATGTAGGAGATAAAAGCTTTCCTATGTGTTAAGCCAAGAAATAGTAAATCTCTTTGCTATCAGTTTACGCGTGAAAGAACAACTGTATATTCATCAATACAAACTAACATCATCATCATAATCATAACATAGTAGAAAAAAGCGGTCGGGGGACCCCCGACAGGAATGAAGTTCTTTAAGCAACTGCAACGCAACCCAACCTGGGGTTGGGTTGCTTTTCGTTTTGCTAACGACGCCGACGCTAAATTTAAAAAAAGAAGCGGACCATATTTTGTTTTCTGGGGATCACCGGTTGGGAAGACGCAGGCGTCCGCTAGTACTAATAATATCAGCTGGATACAGATTGAAAGGGCCATTTACCATTTGTGCTCTTACGTATATGTTTCTTTTTTATTTTAGTATGTACTTATTTATATACCACTTTCAACTATTAAATACATAGACTATATTTCAGTTATTGCTGGCTATAAGTGTAATCGCGGGTGGTTCAGAAATTACAGTATTTACCCCATCTTGGCACACCATGATCCAACAAGCGCTGAAGACATTCAGTATGTTCTCGTGCTTGCTATGGACATCTATGCTCTCCGTAGGCATATTAATGCTAGAAGTAAGTAAATACAACTCATGATTTTATGTTCCAATCACATAAAGTACATTTTATCTACCTTTTTCTTTAAAAACAAGATATGTATGTTAATATATTCTATGACATTTGGATTTGATATACCGTTCACATATACTATTTTTTACCTACATTTCATTTTAACCAAACAAGAAATGTTAATTAATTCTATGACAAACATAATTAAAGTAATAAACCGGCTATGTTCGCTTTGGCAACCTTGGGAATAGTTACCTTTCAAGTCGCTATTTTTTTAGACACTGTCTTTCTTATTAGTTATTAGGTATCTTCTAGGTCATTGTCTTGTTTATTATAAACGTCTGCACATTTCCCTTGTTACCTATACTCTATACTGATATTAAAAAGAGGAAACATTTGATTGTTTGTTTGAAGCTAATAAACTCCGTAACTACTGATCGGATTTTGAAAATTCTTTCACTGAGTACCTAGCCATAGGCTACTTTTTATCCCGGTAATGTGTTCCCACCGGAACAGGGAACGAGAAAACCATATCACGCGGGCGGAGCTGCGGCGATCAGCTAGTGTGTCATATGATCTAAAGTTATTAAGGCACGGTCAAACTCATCCTTCACATGCGACGTACACCATGCATTATGACATCTGAACAGGATCTGGCCTATACAATTTGCATGGTAACAAAAACACTGGTCATTTACCACGCTGTCTTATGCGTCACCGCGCCAGATTCGCGTGTTACCATGCTATCCCACGCGCACGACGCTGTCACACACGTTTAAAGTGTCATATCGCATGGATAACGTAAACGTCAGACGTCGTAAGACATAGGACCAGTGTGTCGCACGGCATGGTATACGTCGTATGTGAAGGACCAGTGTGTTCCAAGCTTTATACGTTGTCAACAATTATAAGTAGGCGAACGAACCACGCCTGAGAATTCAATATTATTTTCATCATTTCTATTCAAAAAGTGGCGTTTTGTTCCTACATAAGTGCGCCTAAAGTAGAGTAGCTCTTTTTTGTTCAGAAACTTTTTAGCGGTCAATAATGAGAATGAGATAAAAATTTGGCACATGAATCTTTCATAGTAATCCAACCGAAAAATAAACAAAACGCGCGAAATTTTTTTGTAGTACATTCATACATTTCTTAATTTCTCTATTTTTATATTAGTACATTGTTTTTTCATCGAAGGTGATGAAAAGTAATATTCCTCGTGAGTAAACTTATTTATTCTCAGGCGACGTACTTTGAATGCTTCGCTACGCCTAGGATTGTACTTTAGATACCCTCGCTATGCTCGGGATTCTACTCTAGAATCCTTCGCTTCGCCCTGGATTCAAAATAGCGCTTTCGACAACAATATTTATCATTTTACTCTCTTGTCATAAAATCTACTATTTTATGATTACTTAGCAGTAGAGGAGGGAGTACGAATTTTTAAAACTTTGAATTACTATTAAATCTTCCAGCTAAGCCAGACCCGTCCAGAAAACGTCATAAACACCTTATTTTATTACTATTAACAAAATTAACTTATTCAATGTCGATGACGTTACATATTATATCACCTTTTAGAGTCGAGGCCCATGTTTCGCGGTGACGCTATGGCCCGTGTTGGGATTCGTAGCTTGGGGCGCACCAGCTGCCATGTTAGTGATTCTACTCGCGACTAAAGGCGCTGGAAACTTAGAGTGTAAAGAAACTGACGCTATACGACTGTGTTTACTTGTATTTTGTCTCACTGGTAAGTTTACGGTATGATTTTGATTAGGTACAGTACGGCTCCCTGGGAATTATCCTTACTAGGGCGTAACTACCCCGGACGTTAAGGCGTCCATTTTAATTTGTGAGTCAAATTTATATACGGTAAGATGTATGTTCGAACTCCGCCTGAGACCATGGTTTTTGCGATCTTATAATATACCCAGTTATTTTGTTCTCTTTCAAGACGTATATTATAGACCACATCAGTCAAAAATAGTTTTCTTACGGATAATACAGTGAATATTGTTGTTAGCTAATTGTTCGATACGCGACGTTCGCGTAGTAGATGTTATAATTAACCGTTATAATTATTAGGTACTTAATTATTTTATAGCATAGCATCATATAGCATCACACCTTTTTCCCCGAAGGGGTAGGCAGAGGTGTGCAAACACACCCACATCTCGCCAGCTATGTTAGGTCCCATGTAATAGGGGGCGAGATTATTGCCATTTACCGGGCACAAGTTCCAGACTCTGGGATAATTATCTGGGTAAAATTCTAAAGAGAATTATACATTATCCACCAGACCCGGGAATCGAACCCGAGACCTCGAGCGTGGCAGTCCGTTCATAGTACCATTGTGCCACCGAGGTAGTCTTAATTATTTTATTCGCGTAAAACAGGTAAAATAGTAGTTGATGAGTGCTCGCGGTTCGCTGTCCGTAAATACACAAATGATTTAAGACAGTTAAGTCGGCGACTCGACGTATTTTCGAATCAGCAAAAGATGAACGTAACGAATCGAACACTAATAAACTTTTCATTACAGTGACAACTGGATGTCTGATACTTTACGTGAGGTACCGTCGTCGCAGTGCTATGTTCAGTTCGCTGCCTACCCCGGACGGCGTTTCATCCAGCCCTAAAGAAGAAACTACAAGTTTGTTGGACAATGCTGAACCTGTATCGCAATTAGATTCTTCAATAAAGGGTTTGTAGGCCTATTGTGTTTTTATGTTATGGTCTATTTTAGCATGAATCACATCCATATTAGTCAGCTGATATACCACCATATCGCAGAAAAGGGCAAGGTCTGTACCTAATGGTGGCGTAACTGTTCATTTGTGATATTATGAAAGGACATTCTCGGAATTTGTGCCTTTAGGCTCCATGTATACAGAGCCTTAGACTCCAAGCACACGTACGATAACCAAACCCCAGCGCAGAGGCCACAGAGCCAAAGTCCGCTGGGCGCCACTGGAAGGAGATGCCCGCAGCAATGGACATGGGAGCGGCCGCGAAAAAAAAACCCACACAATTTCGCAAAGACAAAAAGTGGTCACGTATGGATAGTGTCGCTGCAGCTTTTTGCAGTTGCGTCATTGTAGTAACTACAAAATATAGAAGCATAATCGATGGTGTTTGTGGTTGTAGTATCGTTGTATGTGTGCTTGGACCCTTTTTTAACTACGCAGGTATCTCTACCAAATGGTAAAAGAGCTGTCTTTAATTTCACCTATTCAACATCTTTTTAGAAAATCTTTTTTTAGTGTAAAAATGTAACACGATCGTATACAATTTTAGGTGGTTACGGTGCAATAACAGCGTCGCCATCGCCCAGTAAGCAATCTGGATGTTGCACAAACGACCCCAACTGCCAGAACGGATTGGCCACGACGAGCGATATGGAAGACTTAGGACATAACGTAAAGTGAGTTTTTAGTAACCTCTACATAAAATATATCATTAATTCTGCTGTAATAGGTACCTTTTAGAACTAAAACTTTTTTATGCACCCTTGACATGAGGAGTAAGCTGGCGAGGTGAACGAGTAGTTAAGAGGGAGATATAAGATAATGAATTAGAATAAATATAGAAAAAGAGAGAGAGAGTTACGTATATAACTTTAGTGGCGGGATTCTTTCGAGTGTGTACCTGGAGCGCCCGGCAATGGACGAAGGAGCAGAAGTTGCGTTAGCACACATTTCTGTCAGGTGTTGGGTCCGGTGTTATTCCGTATCTTTAAGGTCACCCGACGATGTTATCCTGCGTCATTGAGTAAGGGCGTGCGTGGGCAGAAACCCCACAGCACGCAACCTTTCTGACCTGCTTCTCTATGGTGATCTACCAACCCTCCCCACACAGGCCTCAATCATGGAGGTTGGATTCAAAATATTTATTAATTTTAGATCCTAAAGACACTTATTCTGACACTAATAGAACTCTCTTGGGCATAGATAAGTAATGTCTTTTGGCAGGCGATAAACGGTTTTGGAGATATCGCATAAAAATGTTTTTATGCGATATCCCCAAAACCGTTAACTTTCGGCCAAACATTGGTGCGGTTCAATTCACTGCATCTGCCTTCCCCTATACCCTCCTGCCCGGAAGACATCGAAGTATAGTATCCCTGTATATATAAACTCGTGTCCAGGGACTGCGCCTGTCCTCCATCCCAGAAGCACCGCTGCACGGTCCCCGGCGCGTGCCAGTACCTCAACGAGCTAGAGCGCGCCGCGGGCACCCTCGGCATGTTGCCACCCGAACAGACGCGCGGTCGCGGCGGACAGCTGCTCAAACACACCGTGCTCATTATTGTCTACAGCTTAAACTTGTTTATTGTGAGTATAACCTTGTCACAATAACCGCTCCATGACGTCATCAATCGCTGAAAAGTGCCGAATATCAAAACAGTATTGTAGGTTACTATGTCACTATTACGTCAAATCTTGGCGGTCAATCCCATTGTCATCATGCGCGGCTTATACAAACTATTACCAACTGCCTCGGTGGCGCAGTTGTATGTGTATACGATAGCCGTTCCTTAGGTCCCGGGTCGAATCAAATATATGTGTGATACACAAATGTTTGTTTCGAAGTTTGGGTATTTTAAGTAGTTATGTTTATCGAAGTATTTAACGAAGGAGTCTGGCCAGCGTGGTATATGTAGGCTGAATTCCCCCTGTTTGGGGGAGACCTGTGCCTAGCAGTGAGCGTCAAATTGAGCTGAGATGATAATGATAATTACCAATTAATTGTGTGCTATGAAAGTGTCCAAAGTAGGATAAGAAATCGTGTGTCTACTATGTTAAATACATACATAAAGACACACCTATTGCCTTTAACATTCGCCATTTCGCCAGAAACATTGTTGGTACCTACCACGTAATAGATGACAGCTCGCCCTCTATTACGTGGTACTCTAATACGTACCTACTGATATTGCATCTTATCGGGAAATTTAATACATTTAAACTCAGCTTGGACACAGATATAAGAATACTATAATATATTTTTGTATTTAAAGCAATGAGTTTGCTTAAACTATTCTTAAAATATTAAGAAAGAAATTATAAATAGATCACAAAAACTGAGGATCCAACGCTAACCTTAATAGCGCGATGTAGAAGTTATGAATATGATATGAAGCAAAAATTCGAAGTTGTCGGTTGTGGTCATCGTAGCTCAGTTGGTCAGAGCACTCCCCCTGTTAGGGAAAGGCAGTGGGTTCGAGTCCCGCCGATGACGTCAGTTTTTGTGATCTATTTATAATTTCTTTCTTAATATTATAAGAATACTATACTAGCTTGGGGCAACATTATACAGAGTGAATTTTTCATAAGGGCTTGGATGGCCAAATCCGATACTATAAGGAATAGCGAAAAATGCTCAAAGGAGTCACGAGCCCGATTTTGATGAAACTTAAAACCTCATCATTAGATTTTTGGAAAACCAATAATCCTAGCTGGGAATCGAACCCGTTGATTTTGAAAAAAAAACACAGCCTTTATTATTACACCATACGATAGTGTCGCTGTTAAGGGCCTAGACCGCGCACGGATAAAGTCGATTTTGAGCGACAGCAGCGCTATTGTTGCCCGAATCATCCGACGGGCGGGTGAATGACCCAGAGAGCGCGATTTTGAAAATGTTTTGCGACAAACGTTCCACGTTGAGTTATTGTTATTTAAGGGCCCAGATCGTGAAAATCACCGAAAAGAGTGTTACGATTTTTCATATTTAACCTATTTACATATGATTAATAACAACGATAATTTGTATATATTAAAATGAAAGACCAAAAATGATGTTAGTGCTAATTTTAACTCTTAAAACCCTGTAGTTGTTATATAATAAACGTCAACAAACGCACAAAATTGAGAAAAAATTCGAAAACCTGCCTTCGTATTTTTCAGATTTAACCCAATAAATCAACACAAATTGATAAAAAGAAACACTTTTTGAACACTGAAAAAGCCAATAAATATAACCATGTACTTTTTTTTGTACCTTTACAAACAAAGACTTCCCCTTTTAAAGCCCTAAAATCTAGATATGTTTTACGTAAATTCTCCATAGAAAAATGTATGCAAATTCAAACGCGTCCCGATAGAACGATCGTCGCAACTAATCGCCAGTGCGCCATAGAATTTCAAAGTGACTCCACGCGTGTCGGATGCTACAGCAAAATTACGTGTTGTGAATTTGTGTTTTTTGTGAAAAACTGTAAGTACAATATTTTTATAACTAATTTACTTTCAGTAAATAGAAAGTACCGATATAATGAAAGTCTGAAAGAAAACTATGATGGAACTAGATATAAATCGTAAGAAATACAAAATTATTTACTTTGTTGCGTAGGTCATTTTATGAACCTTGTAAAGTAGGTATCAATTCAGGCTTGAAACAATCAAAGCCCTGCCCACCTTATTTTCTCGAGATATGAACTGGCGGGGTATATAGTTCTCTGCACGACATACATAGATTTTTCAACATGATAAAGGCAATAGGTATCATAAACGTAATTGGTAATCGAGGGTCTCTTTTCGCAGGATAATTTGCTGAGTGCCATGCCAGCGAAAAGAAAATTTAGTACGCATTATAAAAACGTGAAAGCCAAAAGATCTCGGAATAAAATGTAAGTTCCTCCCTACTTATTTATTTACCTGCCTACTTGACTACGTCTTGTCCTAAATACCTAGAAAAAATTTACTAGATTTGTGTTAGTGTCAAGTAAAAATCCTAGTTTTATTACTTTTATTTGTGTGTATGCTTATCATGTCTTAGTAGTAATAATAATATAATCTATTTGCATTTTGAACAGGGTAGGTACATTACAAAGCAAATAGGTACAATGATTTAGATCGCCTGATTCAGACATATACCTACAACAGCATGTAAATATTGATTTGACATGTAATTAGATAGGTACACAATTAGGTATGTCAGTCTAAGAAGAAAAATTACAATGTCCAGTAGGTAATAATTACGTAATTTCAATATCTATATAAGTAATAAAGTCAATTTCTATAGGAACAATTTTCATAATAATAAATTTTATTACATAATATAGTATTAGTTTTCATATATTTATGTATTTCAAAGCTTCAAGGCTTCAGGCTTCAGGCCAAAACGATCAACGGGTGACCTCCTGGCATTCGTCACGCATGTATGGGGTGGGGCTATGGAAAAGTTTGGCGAGTCCTTGGCTATTAGCCTGGATATCGCCAAAGCTTTCGATAGGGTCTGGCATGCTTCGCTCCTTTCCAAGCTTCCGGCATATGGTCTACCTCCTCAACTGTGCAGCTGGATTGCCAGTTTTTTAAACGAGCGCCGAGTGCGGGTCCTCTGCGATGGCCAGGCTTCTCGCTTTCTGCAAGTGAATGCCGGGGTACCGCAGGGGTCCGTACTGTCACCAACTCTCTTTCTTCTGCATATCAATGATATGCTTTCCCTCGGGAACATTCATTGCTATGCAGATGACAGTACATTGCACGGGAGTTACTCGGTTCGTCCGACGGCGGGGCGATCTGTGATAGAGGAGGAGAGACGACATCTCGTGGGTGATCTCGACCGAAGCCTCGACAGTATCTCCCAATGGGGTGCCGAGAACTTGGTCGAGTTCAATGCCCACAAAACACAGGCGTGTGCATTTACAGCGAAAAAATCCCCTTTCCTTCCCCTACCCACTCTTCAGAATGCAATATTACCAATGAAGGACAATCTAGACATCCTTGGCATAGACGTTCGTCGAGAGCTCAATAACACAAAATACATTGAGAGATGTATTGGGCTAGCTTCGCGGAAACTAGGAATACTGAACAAGGTAAAGCGATTCTTTACACCGCACCAGAGGTGTCTGCTGTACAAAACGCAGATTAGACCCTGCGTTGAATACTGCTCTCACCTCTGGGACGGCTCCGCGAAGTATTTGCTGGACGCACTCGACGCTATGCAGCGACGCGCTGTTCGCATTATAGACTGTCCAGAGGTAACGGGAAGCCTTGAGCCGCTAGCCCAGCGCCGAACAATTGCTTCCTTGGCCGCGTTCTACCGTATTTACCACGGTGAGTGTTCTGAAGAGCTCTTCAACCTGATCCCACCCTCTCCCTTCCGATCCCGAACAACGCGTGCCGGGCAGAGATGTCACCCTCATACCGTGGAAACCGTCTTCGCGAGAACCGAGCGTTTTAAACGATCGTTTCTCTGCCGAACGATGGTGGCTTGGAACGCCCTGCCTGCGCACGTGTTTCCTCCTACATATAACCCTGGGCTCTTTAAGCGAAGCGTGAAGAGGCACATTACAGGGTCGTCAAGGTGAGGGCCACTCTCTATAGTATTCCTGTGTACTGTGAGAGTCGCCCTCAATTGCCAGACGTCGCCTCAGCTTACCATCAGGCGAGTGGCGTCAATTTGTCGACCTAAATATAAAAAAAAAAAAAAAAAAAAAAAAAACAATGAGTTTGCTTACACTATTATTAGTGACAGTGCCTGGCGTAGGGTTGTACAAAAATTACAAAATAAATAAAAAGTGGATATTGATGAATAATATTTCCAGTACTGAAAATGAAGAAAACCTTCAGGCCGAGACTCCGAGCAACACTGCTACGCGCTGTATAGAGGTAAGTTGTTATACGTAATTCTTGTAGACTTGTTACATAAATAAACAAACTAGCTAGTGATGGGCGAAGACAAAATCTCAGTACCTACAGTTTTTTTTTGCAATATTTATTATTTTCATTGTGAGACAAACACATACTTCTCAATTACTTTCTCAAAAGAAAATTCACGTTCAAATCTCGTATTTTACCAAAATCAAGAATTTTTTTTGTATAATATTATCTTTTACGCGACTGGTGTACGTATGTATGTATGTATACTAAGTAATATATCTTTGTGGCACGATAAGTTCAAAATTATTGAACCGATTTTAATGTTTTTAGTATCATTAGAATTGTCTTCTAAGCCCGAGTGACATAGAATAAGTGACGCCATAAAAAACCAATACGTATAGCGTAAAGGAAATTTATAATTTCTGTTCATCACGAACATAATATTGTATGAATTCTTTTGCACTTTTATATTTGTCTTCGTCAGTTATGAATATAAATAAATAAACAATAAAAATGTTAAAACCCGACAGATTAAAAAATGAAAATGTGTAATAAAAATAAATAACAACACCATTGTAATATAGCGTATTTAGCAGTCGGGGCCTATTTCTAAAGAAATATTTAGCTAGTCAGGAATATCTTCGAGCCTGTGAGGATTTCAATGGGTCTCAACTGTTGAATTCCATTTATTACAATAGTGTTCTTATTTATTTTTATGTAACATAATTCAAGACCGTAGACTTGTTTTCTTTTTACCTTTTGAGTTTTTATGCATATAGTCGGATTTATTAAATTTATGACGTGATAACGTCTTATAAATCGATGAACACCGGCAACACGCACAAAAAAGTGTCACATTATGTCACGCTAGGGTCAAGCGAGAGCGCAGTACAAGCGATGGAGAATAATATTATGACGTTATCCGATAAAATTATCGTCCTAAACCGACTTTACAAGCAACCAGTTTTTTATTATGTTTATTTATTCACTTTCATAATTGACGAAGACTGATAAAAACGTTTAAGATTTTGATCTAGTGTTCTGTGTTTCAAAGATGTATTCTAAGGGAGTTCTTAGCTATGTTTGAAGAAATTTGGCCCATACCTTTTGAATTATTTTTTATAATAAAAATCAAGCCATTATCTTTCTTTACAGGAACTAGTTATTGACAACCGTCAAGAGGGAAAGGTGGATGAAGTGGAAGTTGGGCGTAGAGTAGTGGATATTTCTTTTTTTTTAAAGCTCTTCAGGCCATAGGGGACCACGGTCCAATGGATTGTAAGTTAAGTTACCTCAGTATAATAGGTGAAGTAAAAGTTGGTCTGGACTCAAAACTCATCATAAAATGTAGTATGTGTAATATGAAATTTACTGTGTGTTTGGTTGAAAAGAAAGAAGATAGCATGGAAGTGAATCATCAAATTGTGTCTGGTATCATATCATCTGGTGGGAGCTACTCTCAGTTAAAACATTAAGTGCCGCAGTAGCCCTACCAATCATGTCACCTTCATTGTACAATGAAATTAATAATACGGTTTGCGATTGGTGGGAAAAGACAGCAGCACATTCCATGGCAGAAGCTGTCAAGGAAGAAGCGGAGTACGCAGTGTCTATAGGTAGTGTTGATAAAAATGGTACACCATTAATATCTGTTGCTGTTGACGGTTGTTGGAGCAAGAGATCTTATGGTAAGAATTTTTCCGCCTTATCCGGCGCAGCTGCGATAATTGGCATTAAAACTAATAAAGTATTGTTTTTTGGAGTTAAAAATAAATACTGCGTAGTCTGTGCACGAGCCGCAAAGAACAACAGTCAGCCCCCGGAACACCATTGTTTCAAGAATTATTCAGGATCATCTACCGGGATGGAATCGACCATAATAGTTGAGGGGTTTAAACGTTCCTTTTTTGATCACGGTGTAATTTATAATAAATTTGTAGCAGACGGCGATTCCAGTACTTATAAAAAAATATTAGATTCGCGTCCGTACGATAATTTAATAGTAGAGAAAATTGAATGCAAAAATCATCTTTTACGAAACTACTGCAATAGCTTGGAGAAATTGTCGAAAGACACTAAGTATCCTTGCGAGTTGCGGAAATTCCTAAAAGAAAGGTATTTGCGTTTAAGAACGGGTGTAAAATGCGCGATTAAATATTGGGGGGATCAAAATCAGTCACTCGAAGAAAAAATAAAAAATCTTAGTGAAGATATTCTAAATGGTCCACAACACGTATTTGGTAATCACCAACATTGCAAGGAGTATTTTTGTAGACCTGACACTCGTCGAATAGAACCTGTTGGGTTACTTCCAGCAATTGTTGGATGCGGATTAATGGACGCGGTAGAAATTTTAAGTAAAAGACTGTCATATCATTCTAGAAGTTTAATTCATAATTGCACAAGTAATATAGTTGAAAGTTTTAACGGAGTAATTGCCAAATTAGTTGGGGGTAAGCGTGTAAATTATTCTTCCCGTGGTTCTTATGCGGGCCGATGCGCAGCTGCTGTTGTGTCTTTTAATACGGGATCGATTCATAGTAAAACTCATGAAGTCATATTTAAATCTAGTCCTAATCCTTTGATCGCGAAAGTGGAAAATAGTAATCGTAGAAACCGTTTAATTGCTAAACCTAAATTAAGATTGAAAAAAAGCCACAGCGCTGTATCGAAAGACGCTCACTATGGACCAAACTGCGAAAAACCTGATCTGAGTCCAGAATTATATGAGAAAGCCAAGTCATTTTTTTTAGTTGATTTAAAGTTGTCTTGTGCTGAAAGAGAGGAGCTTGAAAGGTCGACCCATTTGCAAAGAAGTAGTGCTGAGTGGATGAGTACAAGGAGAAAATTACTAACCTCATCATCGTTCGGGGAAGTTTGTAAAAAACGAGAGAGCACAAGTTGTGCTGCTCTTGTTTGTAAAATCGTTTATGGTAGTAATATCTCCAGTTTGCCTGCTGTACGGTACGGTATCGAAAACGAAGAAACTGCAATTAGACAGTTAGAAATTCAAGAGAATATTAGTATACAAGGTTGCGGTTTGTTCGTCGACGATCAATATGAATTTCTTGGTACTACACCAGATGGCATTTATGCAAACGGTTTAATTGAAATTAAGTGCCCACATTCTTTAGCTGGCATGACTCTTGATGAAGCAATGGCCAAACATACCTTTTGGGTTAAGGACAAGGCTTCCAAGGGTTATGTCATAAATAAAAATCATTACTGGTATTTCCAAATTCAGGGACAGCTACATATAACTAAAAGAAACGTTTGCATGCTTGGCATCTGGTTTGGTGCTACTGTACCTATGAAAGTTTATATTATAGAAAAGGACGACAAATTTTGGAAGGAGAAAATGGAGATGAAATTAGTTAGATTTTATTACGATTGCCTCCTTCCAGAATTAGTTGATCCTCGGCAGTCACGAAGCATGCCTATTCGTGACCCGCCCAATGTCATAGAGGCTATGAAAGAGAGGAAAGAAAGAGCTTTACGTGTTTTGAAAGAGAAGAACGTCTAATGATTTTGAAAGAGACTGAGGTAACTTAACTACCCAGCCGGTCGATTCACGTAAACACGCCAGTTCAAAAGTCGTTTTAACTTAGAAACTTAGAAATCGCCTTTTGGTTTTCTGTTTTTAACGCACTTACTTATCTAGTCTTGGATTGTCATAAATCTTCCAATAGCTCAATTTCTATACAATTCCTATACGATTTTGAAGAGTTACCTGGTGTAAACCCAAGGTCCGATCCTAATGAAATTAAAATGTGACCACACGGGATCACCAGCTTTCAAATAAAAAAAAAATCATCAAAACCGGTTCAAAAAATACAGCGAATTGAGAATCTTCTTCTTTTTTTAAGTCGGTTAAAAAGTGTGCGAAGTGACATTTTTAAGTCACTACGCTACGGTTTTTATTACGTGAATCGGGCAGCTGGTAACATTTTCATTCTGATAGGTTTTGCAATAGCAATTGATTTTATCATCAAATTAGTAGAAATCAGAATTTGATCAGTAATCATTAAAATGAAAAAAACATTAGAAACTCTTAAACTCATATTTTGTTATTGTTTACTTTCGTTTAATTAAGTATATGAATAATTTATAAATTTCATGTTTGTTTATAACTAATTTTTGTACAACCCTAGCACGCTTTTTAGGTGGCGACTCATATTTTGTTTACTTTTAATTATATGAACCATTTTTATACTTGTGTTTCATTTATTGACAATTTTTTGTACAACCCTAGAAGATTTTTTAGATTGCGAGGTGATCGTAAGCAAAAAGTATTTGAGTTTACGCAATAGGCACATTTCCTTGCGTAGATATAAACACTAGCGAGGAAAGGCGTGATGTTATTTCGACCGTACTTCCTACTGAATTTGCAATTATTTTATTGAATGAAAATTTTACGAAATAAGAATAAACTTTGGTAGTAAAATTACAAATAAATACATAGGTACTCGTAGTTGGAATTTTAGGTAAGTAGAATACAAAAAGGTCAGTCCGGACCTGCTCTTGATTGTTTATTATAAATAGAAAATCATAAAAATTGTGTCTCAAACTACTCTTATTTATTTATCTAGTAATTAGGATCATTTTATAACGAAAACTACTCTTGGAATATTTTACAAATAGGCAGTCGTTTATTTTCAATAATTCAACATTTTTGTTATGTTGTAAATATTCAACTTCAATAACAATAACTCAACGTGGAACGTTTGTCGCAAAACATTTTCAAAATCGCGCTCTCTGGGTCATTCACCCGCCCGTCGGATGATTCGGGCAACAATAGCGCAGCTGTCGCTCAAAATCGACTTTATCCGTGCGCGGTCTCGGCCCTTAAGTTGAATATTTACAGCATAACAAAAATGTTGAATTATTGGAAATAAACGACTGCCTATTTGTAAAATATTCCAAGAGTAGTTTTCGTTATAAAATGATCCTAATTACTAGATAAATAAATAAGAGTAGTTTGAGACACAATTTTTATGATTTTCTATTTATAATAAACAATCAAGAGCAGGTCCGGACTGACCTTTTTGTATTCTACTTACCTAAAATTCCAACTACGAGTACCTATGTATTTATTTGTAATTTTACTACCAAAGTTTATTCTTATTTCGTAAAATTTTCATTCAATAAAATAATTGCAAATTCAGTAGGAAGTACGGTCGAAATAACATCACGCCTTTCCTCGCTAGTGTTTATATCTACGCAAGGAAATGTGCCTATTGCGTAAACTCAAATACTTTTTGCTTACGATCACCTCGCAATCTAAAAAATCTTCTAGGGTTGTACAAAAAATTGTCAATAAATGAAACACAAGTATAAAAATGGTTCATATAATTAAAAGTAAACAAAATATGAGTCGCCACCTAAAAAGCGTGCTAGGGTTGTACAAAAATTAGTTATAAACAAACATGAAATTTATAAATTATTCATATACTTAATTAAACGAAAGTAAACAATAACAAAATATGAGTTTAAGAGTTTCTAATGTTTTTTTCATTTTAATGATTACTGATCAAATTCTGATTTCTACTAATTTGATGATAAAATCAATTGCTATTGCAAAACCTATCAGAATGAAAATGTTACCAGCTGCCCGATTCACGTAATAAAAACCGTAGCGTAGTGACTTAAAAATGTCACTTCGCACACTTTTTAACCGACTTAAAAAAAGAAGAAGATTCTCAATTCGCTGTATTTTTTGAACCGATTTTGATGATTATTTTTTTTATTTGAAAGCTGGTGCATCCCGTGTGGTCACATTTTAATTTCATTAAGATCGGACCTTGGGTTTACACCAGGTAACTCTTCAAAATCGTATAGGAATTGTATAGAAATTGAGCTATTGGAAGATTTATGACAATCCAAGACTAGATAAGTAAGTGCGTTAAAAACAGAAAACCAAATGGCGATTTCTAAGTTTCTAAGTTAAAACGACTTTTGAACTGGCGTGTTTACGTGAATCGACCGGCTGGGTAGTTAAGTTACATCAGTCTCTTTCAAAATCATTAGACGTTCTTCTCTTTCAAAACACGTAAAGCTCTTTCTTTCCTCTCTTTCATAGCCTCTATGACATTGGGCGGGTCACGAATAGGCATGCTTCGTGACTGCCGAGGATCAACTAATTCTGGAAGGAGGCAATCGTAATAAAATCTAACTAATTTCATCTCCATTTTCTCCTTCCAAAATTTGTCGTCCTTTTCTATAATATAAACTTTCATAGGTACAGTAGCACCAAACCAGATGCCAAGCATGCAAACGTTTCTTTTAGTTATATGTAGCTGTCCCTGAATTTAGAAATACCAGTAATGATTTTTATTTATGACATAACCCTTGGAAGCCTTGTCCTTAACCCAAAAGGTATGTTTGGCCATTGCTTCATCAAGAGTCATGCCAGCTAAAGAATGTGGGCACTTAATTTCAATTAAACCGTTTGCATAAATGCCATCTGGTGTAGTACCAAGAAATTCATATTGATCGTCGACGAACAAACCGCAACCTTGTATACTAATATTCTCTTGAATTTCTAACTGTCTAATTGCAGTTTCTTCGTTTTCGATACCGTACCGTACAGCAGGCAAACTGGAGATATTACTACCATAAACGATTTTACAAACAAAAGCAGCACAACTTGTGCTCTCTCCTTTTTTACAAACTTCCCCGAACGATGATGAGGTTAGTAATTTTCTCCTTGTACTCATCCACTCAGCACTACTTCTTTGCAAATGGGTCGACCTTTCAAGCTCCTCTCTTTCAGCACAAGACAACTTTAAATCAACTAAAAAAGATGACTTGGCTTTCTCATATAATTCTGGACTCAGATCAGGTTTTTCGCAGTTTGGTCCATAGTGAGCGTCTTTCGATACAGCGCTGTGGCTTTTTTTCAATCTTAATTTAGGTTTAGCAATTAAACGGTTTCTACGATTACTATTTTCCACTTTCGCGATCAAAGGATTAGGACTAGATTTAAATATGACTTCATGAGTTTTACTATGAATCGATCCCGTATTAAAAGACACAACAGCAGCTGCGCATCGGCCCGCATAAGAACCACGGGAAGAATAATTTACACGCTTACCCCCAACTAATTTGGCAATTACTCCGTTAAAACTTTCAACTATATTACTTGTGCAATTATGAATTAAACTTCTAGAATGATATGACAGTCTTTTACTTAAAATTTCTACCGCGTCCATTAATCCGCATCCAACAATTGCTGGAAGTAACCCAACAGGTTCTATTCGACGAGTGTCAGGTCTACAAAAATACTCCTTGCAATGTTGGTGATTACCAAATACGTGTTGTGGACCATTTAGAATATCTTCACTAAGATTTTTTATTTTTTCTTCGAGTGACTGATTTTGATCCCCCCAATATTTAATCGCGCATTTTACACCCGTTCTTAAACGCAAATACCTTTCTTTTAGGAATTTCCGCAACTCGCAAGGATACTTAGTGTCTTTCGACAATTTCTCTAAGCTATTGCAGTAGTTTCGTAAAAGATGATTTTTGCATTCAATTTTCTCTACTATTAAATTATCGTACGGACGCGAATCTAATATTTTTTTATAAGTACTGGAATCGCCGTCTGCTACAAATTTATTATAAATTACACCGTGATCAACAAAGGAACGTTTAAACCCCTCAACTATTATGGTCGATTCCATCCCGGTAGATGATCCTGAATAATTCTTGAAACAATGGTGTTCCGGGGGCTGACTGTTGTTCTTTGCGGCTCGTGCACAGACTACGCAGTATTTATTTTTAACTCCAAAAACACTATTGTAATAAATCGAATTCAACAGTTGAGACCCATTGAAATCCTCACAGGCTCGAAGATATTCCTGACTAGCTAAATATTTCTTTAGAAATAGGCCCCGACTGCTAAATACGCTATATTACAATGGTGTTGTTATTTATTTTTATTACACATTTTCATTTTTTAATCTGTCGGGTTTTAACATTTTTATTGTTTATTTATTTATATTCATAACTGACGAAGACAAATATAAAAGTGCAAAAGAATTCATACAATATTATGTTCGTGATGAACAGAAATTATAAATTTCCTTTACGCTATACGTATTGGTTTTTTATGGCGTCACTTATTCTATGTCACTCGGGCTTAGAAGACAATTCTAATGATACTAAAAACATTAAAATCGGTTCAATAATTTTGAACTTATCGTGCCACAAAGATATATTACTTAGTATACATACATACATACGTACACCAGTCGCGTAAAAGATAATATTTTACAAAAAAAATTCTTGATTTTGGTAAAATACGAGATTTGAACGTGAATTTTCTTTTGAGAAAGTAATTGAGAAGTATGTGTTTGTCTCACAATGAAAATAATAAATATTGCAAAAAAAAACTGTAGGTACTGAGATTTTGTCTTCGCCCATCACTAGCTAGTTTGTTTATTTATGTAACAAGTCTACAAGAATTACGTATAACAACTTACCTCTATACAGCGCGTAGCAGTGTTGCTCGGAGTCTCGGCCTGAAGGTTTTCTTCATTTTCAGTACTGGAAATATTATTCATCAATATCCACTTTTTATTTATTTTGTAATTTTTGTACAACCCTACGCCAGGCACGGCGTGCGCGCGCCCGTGCAATTTCTGATAGGAAACATACCTACTTCCACTTCCACATATTTAGACATGATGAACATGAAAACTAATAATACTGTAACTAATAATAGTGTAAGCAAACTCATTGCTTTGAAATACATAAATATATGAAAACTAATACTATATTATGTAATAAAATTTATTATTATGAAAATTGTTCCTATAGAAATTGACTTTATTACTTATATAGATATTGAAATTACGTAATTATTACCTACTGGACATTGTAATTTTTCTTCTTAGACTGACATACCTAATTGTGTACCTATCTAATTACATGTCAAATCAATATTTACATGCTGTTGTAGGTATATGTCTGAATCAGGCGATCTAAATCATTGTACCTATTTGCTTTGTAATGTACCTACCCTGTTCAAAATGCAAATAGATTATATTATTATTACTACTAAGACATGATAAGCATACACACAAATAAAAGTAATAAAACTAGGATTTTTACTTGACACTAACACAAATCTAGTAAATTTTTTCTAGGTATTTAGGACAAGACGTAGTCAAGTAGGCAGGTAAATAAATAAGTAGGGAGGAACTTACATTTTTTGAGAGATCTTTTGGCTTTCACGTTTTTATAATGCGTACTAAATTTTCTTTTCGCTGGCATGGCACTCAGCAAATTATCCTGCGAAAAGAGACCCTCGATTACCAATTACGTTTATGATACCTATTGCCTTTATCATGTTGAAAAATCTATGTATGTCGTGCAGAGAACTATATACCCCGCCAGTTCATATCTCGAGAAAATAAGGTGGGCAGGGCTTTGATTGTTTCAAGCCTGAATTGATACCTACTTTACAAGGTTCATAAAATGACCTACGCAACAAAGTAAATAATTTTGTATTTCTTACGATTTATATCTAGTTCCATCATGGTTTTCTTTCAGACTTTCATTATATCGGTACTTTCTATTTACTGAAAGTAAATTAGTTATAAAAATATTGTACTTACAGTTTTTCACAAAAAACACAAATTCACAACACGTAATTTTGCTGTAGCATCCGACACGCGTGGAGTCACTTTGAAATTCTATGGCGCACTGGCGATTAGTTGCGACGATCGTTCTATCGGGACGCGTTTGAATTTGCATACATTTTTCTATGGAGAATTTACGTAAAACATATCTAGATTTTAGGGCTTTAAAAGGGGAAGTCTTTGTTTGTAAAGGTACAAAAAAAAGTACATGGTTATATTTATTGGCTTTTTCAGTGTTCAAAAAGTGTTTCTTTTTATCAATTTGTGTTGATTTATTGGGTTAAATCTGAAAAATACGAAGGCAGGTTTTCGAATTTTTTCTCAATTTTGTGCGTTTGTTGACGTTTATTATATAACAACTACAGGGTTTTAAGAGTTAAAATTAGCACTAACATCATTTTTGGTCTTTCATTTTAATATATACAAATTATCGTTGTTATTAATCATATGTAAATAGGTTAAATATGAAAAATCGTAACACTCTTTTCGGTGATTTTCACGATCTGGGCCCTTAAGGATCAAATTCTGCGAAGTAAAGATATACGGCAAATTTATAGAAAATTTGGAATTTTAATAAAATTCATATTTCATGTTCAATGCCTTTGGTGGCGGCGCGGCGTCGCTCACGACGGTGTTGGCGTCCTTAAAGGACTATTTTAGTTTATGTAAATGAAATTTTGGCAACATAAAAAAGTGCTCCAGTACATCCTCTTCGAATTGAGGATCTCTTCTGATCGGACGACTTTCCACAGTTGACGTAGTGAAGGAGCCATTCGTGTATAGCCAGTGCGTCATCCGTCGGAAACACGCTAGTAAAGGCCTCTGCCTTTACTAGCGTGTTTCCGACGGATCACGGTCACGTCTTCTCACGCGGTACTCCGACAATGAAACGCTCACGGTACAACTCCCGGGCAGCGCTCAAATTTCCTTCTGATGCTCCTACACAAAGAATCGTCTCGTAATACTCTCCGTTACTCAGAGCCATTACTACACAACACAGTCACTATCACACACAACTTGACACAACTCACAAATTAATATCTAACACACTAAACAACCATTTACCTACTGCACTGCACAAAGCACTGAATGCAACTGAACTGACCTGTGACCTGACTAAATAATTTTATATAAAATACTAGGAAATTTGAAACGGCGACCGACTCGAATCTCTCTCGCTAATCTCGCGGCATTCTTTGATGCGGAACAGAGACAAAATGTTCCTACCAGGAGAGAGAGAGAGAGATAAAGTTTTTCACCGGCGCGCATTATTTGTACTACCTACTTGATGTGTCGATGGCCGAATCAGCTGATTTTAGCTAATGTTGTTCAAACAAGAGTATTTTGTTCAGTAATAATGTTTTTCTTTTGAAGATTTTTTTTTTCTTGTGTGGCTATCGACACATATCGAAAGGGATTCTGGACGACCAGCTGATGGGAGAAGGGGGTGTCTTCAGGTTGATATAACCCTTATGTAACATCCTGTATATGTAAAGGTCTAGATCCCATAGCACAAGCTAAAATATTAATTTTTATATGTGTTGTTTCATCAAAATTTAATGGCAGAAAAAAGTTAATGCCACTTTTGTACATACAATTATAAAATGTAATCGGTCTCATTCCAGGGTATCACTAACGTAACATGGGCCATGGTGTCTAAAGACCAGAGCGGCGTATATTTCGGCATACAGTTCTTGGATGTAGTAGCTAACTATGGACAACCTTTAATCATGTTCATATTGTTCGGACTCGATCCCAACGAAATATTGATACCCACTGTCAGATTGTTGAAAACTAAATGGTAAGTAATAAAAAGAATATTAAGAAGAGTCCAACCAACAATATGTGTATAGCAAGTGTCGACTAAAGTCGATCGATTTGTCTAACCAATGCACGCAGAATATGTCGATATGTCGATGACGTGTCTCGATAAATACATTGTTTGAAAAATCATTGGTTATCGACTGAAGGTGTCTTGGGCCCTGGAGATGTTGGTAGGGCCCTACCAACATCTCCAGGGCCCAAGTCATCCTCACCTTATATCGGACGAGCCTCTTGTAAAAATACCCAAGGTCTCTGGGAAGGTCCCGCCTATATTACAAGGTACCAATAGTCTCTTTTCTTTTTAAATTCCGGCCGCTCTTACGTCCATTGCCGGGCGTCTCTACCAAGTGTCTGTCGAAATGTTTTGATTGATTTAATGATTTATTTATTTATTTGTATAGGTCACTAAATGGCTCTTACAAACGTCAGTAAGTACTTAAAATAAAAAATGTCATTGCTTCTATATTTACATGTACTGCCAGATTCGCAAAGCAATAAGTAGAACCGAGAGAAAGAACCTGGCAATAAAACTCTCGGTCACTCTTTTCAAATAATTGACTCATTTACACATTTTCTTAAGACTAAATGTGGACGAATGTAAGATGAAATGTGAGCGTTAAGGTATAAATACACGATTGCAAACGCAGTTGTAAACTTGGTATTAAACCGAGCGCTTTGTTGGCGATTTAAAATCAACAGTGGTCAATAGTGTTCTTTCACCATTGGTTTTAAACAGTCGTTTTAAACCGTATATTAAATATCCTTTGGGGATAAAGACGTGATATTGTGTATATGTATGTGTAGTCCAATAGCATTAAAGTGTAGTCATTCATGTATAGTTCATTAGTTAGCAATGCCGCACGACTAGCACAGCACTTCAGTCGACAGGCACAAAGTTGCAAATCACGTCGTTATCCCCGAAGGGGCAGATAGAAGGACTTAACGCGCCCACATTTCGCCAATCTTAACCCCCACGTAATAGGTGGCGAGCCTATTGCTGTTTCCGGGTAGTATATTAGCCAGAGCCTCGTGGGTACACTACATAAATCGAATAACTTTATTCCGTCAGTCACAAATACGAATTTCAAAATACCGATTTTCATAATTCCGACTGGTACAAAATTCCGAATATAACAACTCCGATTGATCATTATTCCTATTTTTATAATTCCTAAATTTCAATATTCCTAACGTATTATAATTACTACTCTCAAAATACCGAGCTTCAATAGATCGAATAACAAAAAGTCCGACTTAATAATATTTCGAAACATCAACAATACGAATTAAAAAAAGTAAAATAAATTTAAACGAAATTGAAAAAATAATGAATGGTGAGCCCACAAAGCCGAAACGAAGAAAGTATATAGCTAAAGAAGAAAAGATAAATAAAATCATTTTAAACAAAAAAACTATATGATGAAGTACATTTTTTACAGTGTATTGGTTCTCATTTAAAACTATGATTGTTTACTTTTGAATAAAAATATTTTGTTTCCCTGGTCACATGCCAAAGTATGTTTCCCAAATTTTTTATATAAAACGGATCAATTCCGGCGCTTCGCCGGCCGCTGCCGCGGCACGCTCGCTTCGCTCGCTTGGCTCGCGCTCTGTTGTGGTCACAGTTCTAACCTAACCTAAACCACTTCTACCCATTCCAGATACCCAGACCAGAAATTGGTTGGTGAAATTGGTTCTGCAGCGATTTCTTTATGTCACAAAATTCTGTAGAACAAACATGTTAACTTTTAGTTTATTCGAAGGATTGAAAATCGGAATGTCGTGTTTCGGACCGAGAACCCTTCGAGCATTTGACTCTTCGAACGTATGAAAATCGGAAAACTAACAAATCGCATTAATGACTTTCGGTAAAATAAGTTTCGTGATTTTTAATAATAGACATTAGAATTCTTGGGTATTATGAAATTCGGACTTTTCAAAATCGGAACATCGAAATTCGGAATAAAGTTTTTCGGAGTATTTGGGTGTTCCCAAGCCTCGTCCGTTAGGTTAGGTTAGGGCCCTGGAGATGTTGGTAGGGCCCCTTCAGTCGATAACCTATGATATTTTAAACAATGTGTTTATCGAATCACGTCATCGACATATTCCGCGTGCATTGGTTGGACAAATCGATCGACTTTAGTCGACACTTGCTATACTCATAGGGTTGGTTGGACTCTTCCCAAACACACTTGGATATCACATTACCAATGTGCTGTTTCGATGTAGGTATGGGGGAGGCGACACAGTTGTTCTACCAACATTCGAAGATCTCAGTTTTGAAACGAAACATGTATGCGATCAGTTCATCACACATCACCTTGGACGATGTAAGGAAGCTATAGCTAAAGATACAAGGTAAGCCCGATTTTGTACAGGTGTTTATCATAATGTTATATCTTCTATAATATAAAAATGAATCGCTGAATGTGTTGCTAAGCGCAAATCTCGAGAGCAGTTGAACCGATTTCGCTAATTCTTTTTTGTTGTGATCTTTACTATCAGGAGAACATTAGAAAAAATTATGCGTCAGGAATTTCGCCGGGATACCTAGTTCAATTACACACAAAAACCGACTTCAAATTCGACACCTGAATTGGACCAAATGTCGGAATGGGACCAACTTGAAATGGGCCCCCTCGGAAACCAGTAGCTTTGAATTTAAAAAAAATCAAACTGGTTCACCCAGTTTGTTTAAATAAATAAATAAATTGTTTATTTAAAAGATATGAGGATAAAGAAATATAATAAATAAAAAAAATACAGTCCAATTGAGAATCTCACCCTTTTTTTGAAGTCGGTTAAAAACATATGTGTCTCAATTTGGTTGTCGTTTAGTGTCGTATTTAAATAAAGGTGTAATACTTGTCCAGGTGGCGTATGCGAACTTATCGATGCGTATTTCGTGGTTCGTGTCTCGTCCATTGGCTGATAAACTGTGGTTTGGCAAAGGACGAACACGAGGCCGTACAGTACGGACGACATTTACTCGACGGACGTCTCATAGCCCATGTCAATAACGCACACCACTTCACTAATTCACCTCTATTGTATACGTTCAAGTAAAACTACCTACATATTTCAATGTTACCCTACTTTTTAGAGGACATAGGTACTCCGAAACATATGTCTTATTTAAATGTTATTTAAGTTTTATTTTGGTTGCAGTAAGTACTTGCAATTGTGTGGAGTTAGGAGTATTTTGTGCCAATTGTCAGAATGTCCAAGGTGTCATAATGTCCAGATCTTATAAAGACCGTATGTCACAAACCTACCTTACCCATTCCATTTTTCTGTGATTAATAATTATTAGAAACAAGGTAAACGTGGTAAAGCTGTTGCCGCATCGAATCCAGAAACCGTGCTACATACAGTTTTTGCATTCGACGCGTCTTACTCTTTAATAAAGAGCCACTAAATCAAAACTAGTTAGAATGCACCGACTTTAACCACGTGAGTCCACAGTTTTATAATAATTATGAAGAAATTATCAACCAATAAGACTCCTTGAATCCCGTGTAGCGAATGACGTGAGCTAAGCTGTCTTGATAACAACTGCTCTGTCAATTTCGCTTATTAAGTGAAGTAGCCGTTTTCGAATTCATCTGTACGCTTCTCTTATTAAGCGAAATTGGACTCGATGATGACACACCCGGACAGATGAGCATCAATTAATAAGCGAAAGTTGGACAGATCAGTTGTTATTAAATAAATGCTCAAGTTCCACGGCACTTACTCTATATAGATCTGATTAGTTTCATAAAAGACGGGGAGGATGATTGTTACTCAATCACTTACCGTTAAATAGATTTCGATGAAAATTATGATAGGTTATTTTCCTGAATCTATATTTTGCTGCATTTTATGCCGAGAAAACTGTACATCTATTGTAGAATTTTCTCGTTCCAAAACCTAACACACTGAAGTTTAGATAAAGGTTTTTATAAACATGTATATCAGTAGTTATGTATTATTTATGTTTTACTTAAGTGTGTCAGGTTGTAATGTACCTAATATTAATTAATGTAATGTGACCTGATAAAAGTAAAGTAAATAAAGGGTTAGTGCAAAATATTAACCAATGCCAAATAATATTTTTCAGTCAAGAATACTAAGTATTTTGTTTGGTTGTTTATATAGATTTCTTATACATAATTTATGTAGTAGTAAGTTGATTTTATTTGTATAATTAGATAAATGTATTAAAACCTAGTACATATAAGATATAATCAAAATATTAAAATAATATAAAAATATTGTAAGCAGCGCAACTCAAGTTGCAACTGTTATAATTTTAACAAGCAACCCTTAGCGCAAACTGAGCAAGTAATAATTTTTGTTTTTTTTTTACTTTTTGTCAAATTTCTAATCTTATCGCACCACTTGAGACCACGACCTTTCCAAAGGTGTGCCACACTTGACTGTGCGACTCTTAGTTTAGGAGGAGAAGCGGCTTCACTGGCGTATTATATATATAGATTTATGAATACTCTCTGTTCTCACATTTTCTGTTAAACTTGATATCGACTAAGGCTCGAAATATAATAATATGTACTTGTCACAAATTAATTAGATTCGTTAATAATTTCCTTATTAGCAAATACTTTCTAGTAAAGCAACACCCAATAAGCCCCTTTCGCAAAGAGATTATTTGCGACATATAGATGTTTTGTGAAATGGGCGCTTTGCGACTGAGCCCAAAACTGAACGGGTGCTACAATTGACCAAAACTATTTATATTATTGTTACAAAGTGTTGGACAAGCTGTTACTAGAATTAGGAGACCTTTATTATAACCAGTTTTATTATGATCTCAATGTAGTCATGTACCTTTAGTAATATGTATTATAGATAGAAAGTTTGTTTTTGTTTGTATGTAGTAAAAGAGATGGTGTCTAATTGGCTAAATGCAAGCATTTCGAGATATCCAATACGAGGGTGGATTGAAAGGTAGTCGGCCTAACACTGATTCATTTAGTTCTAAAAATCAAATCTACCCACATTATTTAGTTCAGTTCAGACCTGTTAATTGTGTGAAGCTTGAAACGTGTGCGATAATTAGTTTTAATTTAATAAATTTGTTAACAAAGCAATCTGACATCATTTCCGCAAATGGAGCAAATCGAGCAGCGTGCCGTCATTAAGTACCTCCATAAGAAGGGGCTGTCATCAAACGCCATCCATGATGATATGGTCAGTACATTAGGGGATTGCACTCTTTCATATTCATCCGTCAAAAAATGGATAGCAGAATTCAAGCGGTAGTAGAGAGTGTGAAAGACGAACCCCGCTCTGGAAGGCCTTCGACGTCCACTACTGACGAAAATGTTAAAAAAATACTCGACTTATTTATGGGAGACCGCAGATTGAAAATTAGAGAGATAGCCGAGATTAGGCATCTCTTATGAACGTACTCAAAACATAATAGTCAACGTGTTGGGTTTCCACAAGGTGTCTGCGAGGAGGGTTCCGCGACTGCTTTGAGTTGAGCAAAAAAGGATGCGATTGACTATTGCACGCGACTGTTTGGAGTTATTTGAAGCTGATGAATGTGATTTTTTTGAATCGTTTTGTTACTATGGTTCATTACTGTACACCGGAAACAAAACAACAATCAAAACAGTGGAAAAGACCTGGTTCACCACCCGCCAAAAAGGCTAAGTCGATTTTGTCGGCAAGTAAGGTGATGGCTTCAGTATTCTGGGACTCGAAGGGTGTAATTATGGTTGATTATCTTGAAAGAGGTCAGACTATAAACTCGGAATGATCAGAAGAAAAGTCCTGTTTCATCAAGATAACGCTCGTGTTCACACGTCTGTCCAATGAATGGCAGAAATTCACAACTGTGGCTTTAAACTGTTACCGCATCCACCTTATTCACCTGATCTGGCACCGTCAGACTTTTTTCTGTTCCCTAACCTAAAAAAGCACTTGGGAAGTCAAAGATTTTTGACAAATGACGAGGTCAAAGCAGCAGTAGACGCATATTTTGACTCTAAGGAAGAATATTTTTTTTTCAACGGGCTAAATGCTTGGAAGGGAAGATGGCAAAAGTGCATTGAACTTGATGGTGATTACGTTGAAAAATAAAAATATATTTCATTTATTATGTATTTATTTTCTTGGTTAGGCCGATTACTTTTCAATCCATCCTCGTACTAAGCACTCGTGTGTGATAAAGTTGGGAATACATCGCGCGACTGTGACTTACGACCCAGTTGTAGGTTTAGGGTGGCCAGCTTGCGAGTAGTCAGCGCTCACCTGTACCAAACGACATGTTTCCCCCTATCCCTAGGCATATTTTAGTAAGATCGTAACAAGAAGTTATAAATATATGTAAACTTTTCTTTATTTGACGACGATCCTCAAGGATAATGAACACTATCCTAGTAATAGTAAACACAATGAATCCATTATCTACATTTTGTAACAAAAACCACACATTTAGATTATTTCCTATTTTTTATTATTTGCTTGTTAACAAATGGTTATTTAGCTTTTGTGCGGTGATGGTTATTGGATTAGTAAGTACCTATATGTAAATTGTAATTATAAGTTATTGATTCCAGTAAAGTAAACCAAGTCATGAGTATTGTAACTTGCACAAAATTGTGATAACTTTGTATTGGCATTTAATAAGTTTGTATGCATCTATAGTAAAACAAAGATTTACTAAGATTTGTGAGGTCATAATTTTTGATTCATTATATTTCTACCCCCTTATTCATAATGAAATGCTGTTTGGCTAAACACCTTATTATAACATTTATAATAGTAGGTGTACCGATATTTTGTCACTATCGCTATGTCACAGGTCATAATCATGGAAATATAAACTTTGTAGTTGTAACAAGAAATAAACAAGCCTTGTTTATTTCTTGTTACAACTTATAAACTAGGTGGGTACACACACTACACACTTCAACTTATCCTTAATTATTTATGCACTATCACACACTACATACGTACCTTGTCGTACGCCTATTTGCTCGAGGGGGAAGGCAAAGGCGCATCACACAGTAAATTCCCCTAATTTATTAGTTAGGTACTGACCAATTCCCGTCACTTTTTACTTCATAATATCATACGTGTCTTCTAAGGTTTTAGATATAGTCTAGCTTTTGCCCCTCATTCATTATTTAGCGCGAATAATGCAAGCAAACTCTTATTCATCACAACAAATCTGAGTTTTAAGGGAGCCTTTACCCACCATAAAATTTGTTATTTAGATACGCATAAAATTGTGATGTTTGGCTGTTATATTCAATATAGTCACCAACGTAATTATACATTCTTTATATGTATATATTGAAGTTATAAATAATATGTACTATTTAACCATGTTATCATAATATATTTAGATAAGATTGTTGTACTTATAGAAGCATCAGAAAATGTAAAAAAAAATCAAACATACATGTGTTGAAAAATGCATTTCGTATTTTTTTTTTTAACATGCGTAATCCACATAGGTACATTTCTCTCACGAGCTATGTGTGGGATGAGTGAATATGTCCAACTATATTGCATGGAATAATAAAATAATATTTTTTTTGTCAATACAGACTTATTACAGAATACCCAGATTTCGGCACAAATGTATGTGTCATTAATTACACTCATCACACAAAGTTTGTCCCGACCGGGAATCGAAACGGAGACTCCGGCGTCGAAGGAGGATGTACTACCGACCACGTCACCGAAGCAGTCAAATCTGTGCCATATACTCGAAGATCTCAGTCCTTTCAGGACCCTTGGAATTCCAGTTCAAGTCCGTCCTTCAGTCTATCACGAACCTGTATCTTATGAACCGTCATAGTTTATACATACAGTTGAAGTTTTCACATACATATAATGTATTTCTGTTGCGCTATAATAAAAATACTAAAAAACAAAATAAATATTTTGTGGGTTCAGATACAATATTTCGTTTTTTGAACCCCAAAAACGTTATTGGAGGATCCACAAAGTTTTGATAGCTTGATAGCTAAATAAAGATAGTAAAGTACCTTTCGTGCGCAAGTTCGACTCTCACTTGGCCAATTTTTCTAAAATATTCTTCTTGCTTCTTGGATTCTTGGAAGGGGTAGTAGATAAGAGGGACATTGTTATTTATACGTACTAATCAGTACATATTATAAAATGTGCTAGTAATAAAATTTATTTATTTATGACATTAGTCAATTCACAACAAAAACCAAAGTCATCCGCAGCGTCTGTCTGTCTGTCTGTTGGCGATAAACTCAAAAACTACTGCACAGATTTTCATGCTGCTATAGCATAACACCAATGGATAAAGTGGTTCTCGAGGAAGGTTTTAGTATACGTTTTGGGCGCGATTTGTCACGTTGTGGGCGTCCGCTAGTATGAAATATAATAGGAATAGAAACTGTTAGCCAGTGCCTCATTCATTAATCGGGAGTTACACCACTACACTTTATAGTGAGATCCCTATGCACAGATTACAAACAAACATTAGTAGTCAGTCTTTATTTCATTCATCATTATTCTGTTCATCATCTTCATCAGCACCATCATTTTCAGGGGATTCCCACCAAGTGAGCAGGCCCAAGCCCGGCTCATTGATACAGCCAGTTATCTTGTAAGGTGCTACTGCTTGTATTGGGCTCTCAGTGCCTGGTGGGCCTGTGGGATATGTTTCTTGAAATGACTCGTGTGTCACACGGAATCTTATTGTTTCACCTGAAAGTATTAAATTATATTAATATTTTAGATCATATTTTTTACACAGTTACATCTAGCCCAAATTAGTCATCTAAGCTTGTGGGAATCTGGATAACTGATAAACATATCCATATCCATACCAGTCCGAGACACCCAGGACTTTAATTGGCTGTGTCATAGCGGCTGGCACATAAGATTTTGTTGCCTTTAATCAACATTTCATCACAAGGCAATGGGTTTAAATTTTTATTTCAAAATTACAATATAGCAGCTACTTTTTATTAAGTTCATTTGGCCATTTAGGATATCACCCATTATGTATGCCCAGCAATAGGCTTGCACCATATTATGTGGGACTAAAAATACTGCCAAATTGTGGGTGTATAATGCACCTCCACCTACCCCTGCCGGTAAATAGGCGTGATATGTTTGTGTATCCATACTAATATTATAAATTTGAAAGTGTGTTTATTTGTACCCTCTTCACAGTCAAACGACTATTGAGCAGGTTTTGATGAAAATAGGCTTTAAAACTATTCTACGCATTCGGAGCTAAGGACAACAGGTAGTGTATTTATAAACTTCTAACTAAATAAATACATAATCACTACATATTAAAAAAAAAGTCCTCCACAGCATCTGTCACATTGTATAGTACATAGAGTACAGTCAGTGTCTAATAGTTAGTAACAGTCAAGGTACTCTTATCTATAGGCGCAACCAAATAGTCAATAATATCGGTAGGTACAAACAAAGTTTCCTTATTGTTGACAACGATATAGTCGCTTCAAAGGGCGAGACGTTTAAAGTGTCACATAGGTTCAGTCAGTGTTTAAAAATATCGTAACATGCTAAATAAGACATCAAATGAACCAGTACCTGAATCCATAAATAAATCATGTTTTTCTCCATCCTCTTTGGGGTATTCCCACACCCATGCTTGATCTGTTTCATCAAATCTTGATGGATGCTGTAGAGCAGTTACCGGTATCAAGATGTCATCAAAAAATCCTAAGGTCACTGAAACCAATCACCTATTAACATTAAAATATATTCCGTGTCCTTTCTTTTTATGTTAAAATTTTTGGTCTAGGATAGTTAGGTATATAATTTTAGTTTAATAAAAATCCTTGGCATCCCAAACTGGTGATGTTCCCAAATATTTGAATGGTACCTATGTATTGATAATTATATACAAAAAATTCATGTTTGTTACAATACTCTACACATTTAAAATATGTATTCAATACTTGTTGTAAGTTTTGAAAAGGTATTGTTAGTAAGATTATGTATAAATGAACTGTAAACAAACTTACCATGAACACCATCTCTACTACAGTTTTTAATTTTCCCAGTTAAAACCTCTTCAACGATAGGTCGAAAAACAATATATCTGAATTTGACTTCAGTATGAGACGAACCATCTCCAGGGAAAATATATGAATGGCCTATATCTGTGATATCAAATAGAGCTATGCACAGTCCTACATTTAAAACAACCTGGAAGAACAAATAAAATGTCTAAAATAAACACAAATGAACGACAAACACGATAGTCTTGGGGTGGACTTGAACCCTTTCCAGAAGGAATGCTCATAATAACAGACTAGACATGCTAACAAAAAACACTTGTACACCGTTTCACTTGTACAAGTGTTTTTTTGTTAGCATGTATTACTATAAGTTTCACAAAGTGCCGACAATCGAAACCATCAACTTTATAACAGACTAGACACCGTATATGTTTGAGTATTCCTGCTGGAAAGGCCCGTGGTTCAAGTCCACCCTAAAACGATCGTTTTTGTGATTCATCTATACTTATAATAAATCTGTAGAGGTAAATTCTGTACATGAAATATATTTTCAAAATAACGGTCAGGGGGTGATTAGCGATCGATACTGATGCCAAAAATGCACTCAGTAAAATTTTTGTCTGTCTGTCTGTATGTTCGTTATAGAAACAAAAACTACTCGACGGATTTTAACGGAACTTGGTACAATTATTCTTCATACTCCTGGGCAGGTTATAGTATACTTTTCATCACGCTATCAATAGGAGCAGAGCAGTGAAGGGAAAAGTTGGGAAAACGGGAGAAGTTACTCCATTTTTTAAGCTTCCGTCTGTGTGCAGCCTTAATGGTTAAAGCTACACAGAAATCATGTACTACGGAAATGTTCCCCTTAAAACTATATAAAAAATATCCCACAACAACATATGGCTATCTTTTATGGTTGACTCACAATAACACGTGTAACTCCCGACAGCTTAGCAGTTCGGAGCTTTCTGCAACCACAACTTTGCAATGAAACTCTGCTAAAAGTAACCCAGTTGCAACAAAATATAATTGAGGCTCAAATTTTAACAGGTTGTGGTGCAGGAGAAACCGTCTTTGTTCTCAGAATTCCCATAATACCAAATAATTTTCCGTTCCAATTTAAAAGAACGCAATTCCCATTATCGGTGTGTTATGCAATGACAATTAATAAGGCTCAAGCGCAGACTTTTCGAGTTGCTGGAGTAGATCTCGGTGTCAGTTGTTTCTCGCATGGTCAATTGTACGTCGCTCTTTCCCAGGTTAGCAGTTCTAGACATCTTTATGTTCACGTGCCGGACGGGTCAAATTTCAACATAGTTTACTCGGAAGCTTTGCGCTGAAGTATTTTCATTCTATAAGTACTTACGCCTCATGTAAACGTGATCTAAATAATATTACCAATACATTAACTTAATAACACACAAGGAGTTACACGCTGACGGAGTCGCGGGCACAGCTATACTTTTTACTAAAACTACCCGAGAAACACTAATTCTCATGGTTAAAACAACATGAAAATCAGTGCAGAATGCAGCATGAAGATCGGATCGGCCGCTGCGGAGGACTTTGTTTTATAATTTGTAGTGATAAGTGAAAGTAAAAACCTTAAGATTCACGCTTACAAGACTGATGGGATGATTGTAAATAGGTACTAGCGATTCCATGACTGATTAATTGATTGAGTGAATATTCTTTATTGTACACCAATACAACATAAGTACAAAAAAATATACAGGTTTCAGTATGTACAAATGGCGGCCTTATCACTAAGAAGTCATCAGGCAGTTCAGTGAGTGCTGAGTGGTCTGACATGCAATAATTTCTTTCTAAAACCATGCATTATAATATGTCTAAAATATAATGTGTAAGTAGGTAATGTGTTTACATGAAAACAATTACACGCAAGCGGAGCTGCGGGCAACAGCTAGTATTATAATATTATCTTAATAAAGTTAGCAAGCTTCCATTTGCTTAAAAATACACAAAAATATCACACATGAATGAAATAGATTACCACAAAAGTTAGGCATGATACTTACTTTGTTTGCAAGTTTTCTATTTAGTAATGTAGCTATTGTTTCAGACAAACTTTGGTGAAAAAGGTTGGGTGTGATCCTCATCACATCTTTCATTTCAGATAAAACAAACATTGTTGCTTAGAATAAAGTGGATACAGTCCAAATCTGTATAAACAGAACTTTGAAAGTTGATTATATATTCACGAACTAAATCCACAATTCTTAAAAATATTATCGGCACATGGTAACCTACATTATTATTTACAATGTTCACAGTTTTATGTTCTTAAAACAAGACAATCAATTCACATTTCGTTTTCATAGAGGTTATGTTTTGAAAGTTGAACGCTGAAGTTCATCAATCAGCTGTTCGGGTTCTAGTCACATAAAGCGCCGTCACGAATAGCATTAAATTAAGACCAGAGACTTGGGATGGCGCTCGCTTCGCTCATACTATATCTATGATTAAGACTTATTATTCCGCGCATTGAGAGTCAATAGGCCAATGAGATTTTTGCGACTCGGTTAATGAGAGATCGCAAGTCTACTGCCAATCAAGGACATTCAAGAGGTATGAACTGAGTTTCACTACATTTGGTCTTTTATCAAATCGTCTATCAATGTTCGCGTTGACGTTGACCACGAATCCTCGTGAGTCGTGTCCCAAAGACCGCCACCGAGGCGAGTGGCGCGCCAGTTGTGAGCTATGACGCGCGGCGAGCCTGCACGAGCGCCCTTTTTACACACCCGTGCTCGTCTTAGTTTGCCTATGTTCGCATAAGTTCAGTATAGTGTTAGTGTAATGTACTCTGCTGTCTGTGGTGTAAACTCGATGTAAAAGGCAGTTCGTGCCGTGTGGCCGCACTCGTGTACGAATACGAACGTCTCGTCGAAACGTTCGACGAGACCTCGGAGCAATAAACCAACCGGAGTGGACTCGCGCGCTATTTTGTACGAACTAAAGTCTGGTACTTTTAGCGGGGGACGAGGGACGCACACTAATTTAATTGTTAATACTAAAGCATTTTTGAATCACGTCGCTATGCCCTCACACAACAAAAATGTTGAACACTAATTTAAACTATACGCACACACTCACATTCACACACAGGGACCTCTATCGGTGACATCTCATTAATGTAAACAAGCTAGAGCTTGACTATGTCGATATTATGTATCGATGTTTTGGTGTTTCAAATGCGTGAAGATAATTATCAATTATCATATGTGATGACTTTGTTTACGTATTATAACGTCATTAAAATAATGTTCATTATATTGATTAAATCGAATATGCATTCTTAAATGAAATAGGTACTGCGTACAGGGGTTTTGCTAATATTTTGTAAGTCTTTCTAAATTTAGCACTTTGAAATGACCAAAAGTTGTCCAAAATATATTCTATTAGAGTTATTTTAATCAGTCGTTGGACCCGACTCGTATGAAATATGGGTACCAAACTAATAAAACTAATAAACTATAAAACTAATAATAAAAGGCTTTTTATTTTATTTTATACTTTTATTGTTAAATATTTTTATTGTAAATAGTCAATATGTCAAATGATTTTTGTGTGAAAGAGTAACAAACATCCATACAGACTTTCGCCTTTATAATATATGGTCTTTAGATAATGAAATTGGCGTTTTATAGAACTGGCCATTTTGTTCTTCAAAATCCAGCATAGCTAGCCGTTAATGTGGTGAACTGCTCTAGCCTACTGCTGCTTCAGGACAACGCTAAACCACACCAGACCAACAGACGGTCGCGAAAGTAGAGGAGGAATGTTGGAATAATGTCCCCATCACCCATACTCCCTGGACCTTGCTCCAACTGTTCACCACTTTTTTCGGAATTTGGATGAGTTCTTAATTAGAAAAAAAATCAATTCAGATGAGGCAGTCCAAAACAAAACGACTTCAAAGATTTGTTGATTCTCGCTCCCGCAACTTTTTCAGCAAAGGAATCAATGAACTGCCTATAAAATGGCAAAAGTGTATAGATAACGGTACAAACTTTGATTGATTAAATAAAAAAACTGTAAAAAAAATGTTTTTCTTTCTCCATATAAAACGCCAATTTCATATGTATACCTAATATTAGTAGGGTTAACTACTAAGCTGAAGATCAGGAACTCTTAAAATAATAAAATGTACCTTGGATAATATCAACGTTGGTATGGCCCTGAATCAATTTTCTCTTATTGTTTGATTATATTATAAAACAAGAACTTTTAAAATGCTGTGAGCAAATTGTACTCATCCGTTTAGGAACCCACGAAACATGGTTCCCACAAAATTGACCCAAGTGAACCCAAGTGGTACGTACTAGTTCTTTTGGGAATCTAAAAATTAAAATGTACAAAATTGTTAATATGGTACTGAAATATTAATATCGATGTTGGTGATTATGCTGTCCCAGCTCCAATTCTATCAAAGTCTGGCAACTTCCTACAAAATAAATCGCTTATTTTTTATTATATATCGCTTATTTTTTATATATAAATATTTTATTATCGAATGTAAGATAATACTCTTTTTTTGAATTATGTCTGTGTGCATTGCTACTATCTTAGTGCTCCAACATAATGACAGCAAATGTGATTTTGACATATTATTAACGTCTTATGTGTACATAATTATCTCAGCAAACAGGGCAGCCAATAAACTGAATGTTAGTAATATAGTATTCTTATATCTGTGGTAATATTTACAGGGTTTTGAAAAACTAGATTATGTTGCAGTAAGTTAAAAATAAATATTTCTTTATATTAATTGAAGATATGACTTAGGTATTGTTTTACAACGATCCCTTCGTTCTTATTCGATATCGTAAAAAATACCTTTCAACACGTAACTAAAAATATACTGTATAAAATTTTATTAAGCTTAGTACAAAATTAATTAAATTGATAAGAAAACATAGCTTAAAAATTACCCCAGATTAGATTATAGTTCATAAAATGGTAACACTGGGGATTAGCATTATTTTTTTGGATTTTTGGTATTTTAATGAATTAATTGATAATATTCGAACGAAATAATACTTACAGGTGAAAGGTAATGTTATCCTTTTGTTTATTTGATGTCGTTGATCGCTTTTTACATCAAAATACACAGCAACTCAGCATTTTAATAGGAGGAGTGAACTCAGTGAGCCGTGCGACGGGAATGGCGTGGAGAGAGCGGGAACTAGTTTTATATAACGGGCATGACCCGCGGTCTCATACCTTTGGCAGCGGGTCTAGGCATGTGTCGTTCGTTCGATTGTAAAGAACCGAATCAATACTGACCCGTTGCAAAAATGATCCAGTTCTTTCGATCCGTTCAATCAATGGTTCATTTTCCAAAGGAACCGAAGTTAATACTGATTGTTCAACGGATCAACGGTTCAGTATTGATACGGTTCCAAAGGAACTTATCATCAAGTAGAGTATGTAAAAATATTGATTTAGATTGTTGATCACAGAATTACAGATCTAATCTCAGGAAATACTATAAAATGATTCAGTTCAGAAATAATCATTTTATAGTAATCACTTTCTTTCAATATTTAATGGTCAACAATTCTACATATTATACTCCATATTATTGTGTCAGTCAATGGCATTATTCTTCTAAGGTGCATTAGGGGTGTTGGGTAGTACAAGAGTTTTTTAAGAGTTTGTTTGAGCCGCCTCTATTTTGTACTGAGCCAGTACAATGTCCCACTCCGAAAGAGGCGAGGCGCTGGCTGAGGCTGTTTCAAGTAGGTACAGTACATTTGAGGTGACGCGTAATTATGTCATTTTGACACTGAAATTTAAATAAAATATTAAATATATTAGGACAATTCACACAACGCCATCTAGTCTCAAACTAAGCAGAGCTTGTGATATGAGTACTAGATAAACTGATATAAATACTTATATATATAAATTTTTTTTGTAAATACATACATATTATACATAGGAAACATCCAGACTTCGGTACAAACGCATATGTCATCACACAAAGTTTGTCCCGACCGGGAATCGAACCCGAGACTCCGGCGTCGAAAGCCGATGCACTACCGACCACGCCACCGAAGCAGTCGCAAATTGTACCGCACTACTCAGAGGTGGTACTTTTATTATATCGTTGTTGAAGTGCATCTACTTTTATTCACGTTTTATTATTTTCTCTACATTAATACACTTATAAATAATTAATTTGACTGTTTGAAATTCAAAGTTAACAAATTATAGGTGTACACACTACAAAAAAAAACAGTTTTCAAAACTTTTGTTTGTCGGTCTGTCTGTTTGTTCTGTCTTAACTCATTACAGAGGTAATGAACAAGAACATGAAATGACAAAGACAGGCTTTATCGGTATTTTTCTAGAACCCAACGTAATTTTAGGCTAATATTTTTATCCCAGGATTGTTCCCCTGGGAATTAGAAATCCAATAACTTCCACACGGGCGTCCGCTAGTAACTACTTTATCTTAATGGAAATAATCTTCCCATGGGAATTGGGAACCACATAACTATTCGCACGGGTGAAGCCGCAGACGTTTGCTAGTACTTTTGATTAATTTTAACAATAACAAGATCTAAAAAACGTATTAGGTATTATCTAATACTTTACAATTTTCTTTAAAATATTCGATAATAATAATTTATAAATGAGATGATGTCCAATTTTAAAATTCGAACCAAATGAATCGATGCGATGCGAAAAACCAGCGATGCTTTAGTTGAGACCAATATTGAACCTTCTTCTTCTTCTTTTAAACACGTGGCTCCATCGATATTGATCGATGGTTTGCCAATGTCAAGGTAATGCTTGATTAGTTGATAGTCCCGCACAGAAGAACTAGTTATTCCTAACTAGCTCCAGGTGCAGGACAAGAAACGTTGTTCGGTATGTGAGTATCTGGGAGCCCGATTTTTGCGGAGCGCCAGAGGTAACCTAAAAAGGACCAGCCAAGCGCTCAGCAAAAATCGAACTCCATATTGAACCTTAATCCGTCATAATAAAATAGCTTTTGATTGGTCTATCATTATTATCATACGTCATTCCAAAATGTATCCACATTGATGTTGTGGAACATCGGGTCGCGGTTCGTTCGTTTCTTTCAACTTCGTTCTGTTCTCTCTCGCTCTCACTCATACACGGGTCGCCACTCGCCACGCTTCGGTTCGTATCGTGCGAGCCACGGGTCTCACTCGGTTCGTGATGAGCCGCGAACCAAACAAATGAACGGGTTCCCGTTCGTTCGTTCCCGTTCGTTCGCGCAGATTTGAAGACCCGGTTCTTTTGTTCCGTTCTAGCGGGTATGCGTCGTGTTAGTGGCGTCTCCGGTTGGTTTATTGCTCTGAGGACGAGACCGAACCAAAGAGGAGAATACAATACTACGTAAGACCGTGGGGCATGGACCGAACCGCGAGACGAATGTCTAAACTCAGCAGTAAATACAATTATTGTACAAATTATTATTCAAAAATACTCCAGGAATTATTTCCGCTGATTTTTGCTCCTTGCCTTGGTTATTTTATTTTTACTATTGAGTGAGCCGAGACGTCTTGCGAAAATAAATCAGCAGCAGCAGATTGTATTGTTATAAAAAAAGGAAACATTGGAATCCTGTAAACAATGCCAAGTAGGTACATACCCTGGTTCTCTACTAATTGTCATGTTTTCAACATATATTACATAGAAACTAAAACAAATATTCAAAAATCAGCAATAGGATTCGACAACCGTATTTGTAGGATACATAGGTGTAAGTCAATGGTATTTACAAATTCTTTTGAATCTATTCTATTCTGTACCCTGATACGGTTTTGTTTTTAGGCAATAGAAAAGATCGATCAAGGTCTCCTGTGAGAGTAGACAGTGTGGGTCGAAGGCGTGACGGCAAAAGCTATGATGTATATGGAAGACCCCAACAAAGTGACATACAAAATGTTTCTCAGATGAACCCTATGATTATGACTAACATGTATTCACAAGGTATTTGTATTTAATTTTTTTATGATAACCTTGAAAACGCTTATGTGGAGAGAAAAGTAGTTCTCATAGAGATAAATTATAAATATAGAGAACTCTTAAACCAATAACACCAAATTTTATCTGTCACATCGATATACAGCCATCTCAATGGTATTTATTTATACATTTTTGTATACTTAAATATATACTTTACAGGTAATATGATGATGGGTGGTGGAATGTATCCCAACATGATGATGCCTGGGACAATGATGGGCAGTAACATGATGCAGTCCCCTGGAATGGAGATGATACAGGGCACAGGGATGGAGATAATGCCTCAGACATCTATGGACATGTCTACAATTAGCAATCAAGCTGTGCCATCCACTGGTAGCAACATGGATTTGACTGTGATGAGTGGAGTAATGATGGATCCTTCCCTTATGGCAATGTATCCAAGCATGAATATGGGAATGTCACAAATGGCAGAAAAGAAAGAGATTGTTTTTAAACAGTGTAAACTTATTCCTCCAACTGGTGGTTCCCAGCCTCCTAATAAAACAAGACCCCCAGGTTGTAGAACAATATTTGTGGGTGGTTTACCTGACAAAATCAAAGAAGCTACTGTTAGAGAAATATTTGAGAGCTATGGCAGGATCCACACTTTGCGATTGTCAAAGAAAAACTTTTGTCACATTCGTTTTGATAGAGAAGAATGTGTAGATGCTGCTATTTTGCTGTCTGGATATAGACTCACGCTGATTACTGGTTCAAAGGACGATGAAGTATCTGAAGATGATAGATCAATGTCTGGCTGGTTACATGTAGACTTTGCAATGGTAAGCTGCATAACATGTTCAATATTATTTAACTGTCTGTGCCTTCTTATGTTGACCATTATGGTGCTAATAATAAATCAACCATATTTCCCTTATGATTTATTGTAACTGAGACAAGAGTTGGGGTGACTTAGATTGATAATAGTTAGTTACATGCCAACTTATAAAGTGAGCATTTTATTTTACTTACACTTTTTAATTAGATAGATGCCTAAAACTAAAAGATATACTTAATTAAAATGTGCTTTTAAAATAAAGAATTCCAGAAGAGATCCGAATATTGTATTCAATCTAATTGCATTTAGATTTGACATCTACCCTATAGTCTATCTAAACATATGATACCATTTCCAGAGTCGAGATGATCAAAATGACTATGAAAGGAGCCAAAGAATGGTATTGAGAGTTCAGCAGCAACAATTGCAGCAGATGAATGCACAGCAGGAGATGGTCAGTCGCAGTATGAGTGTAGGCTCAAGTTACAAACGGTCTCCGTCCCCTCCTAGAGTGCTACAGTATTCTACTGGAGCTATGGTCCAATTAGCTGAAAAAATTAAGAGTGAACAACATTTTGCTTCTGCTCTACCAGTAAGTAACATAAAAGATTATATTTTATATGAGTACCACCATAATGTACTTAATAAGTCTTTTTTTTCTAGACTTTGCTATCTTGGCTAGAACGTGGAGAATGTTCAAAGAGAAACTTTAACCAATTTTATTCTATGATACAAACTGCAAATGCACATATACGTAGACTGTTTGGTGAGAAAATGCAAGCAGAAGAAGAATTACAAGAAGTCAAAGAAAAAGTTAAGACTCAAATTGCAAAAGTGATCGAACAACGTAAGTAACTACTACTTCAAATGGTAACTCAGGTCACAGTCTTAGTTCTCATTTTACATTTAAGTATCTCTCTCTCTCAGTTTATATTATAACTTAATATTTCAAAGGTAAGAAAGAGTACAGTCTGGAAAGATATGTGAATGGAGCTGTTGCACAATAGTGTCATCAATTAAACTGCATCTCATCATTCTCCAGAAAAATGTCTGCTCCTAGTGAATTCATTTAGGAATCTGCTGTGCCTTCCAGACATCAACAAGCTCTGAGGCTGCTAGTACTTAACTCATTATCAATATGATAATGATGTGTGTAAGTCATTGATGTGACAATTTATTTATGTTAGTGAATTACCTTTTTTAAAGTATGTATGGACGTTGAGATCGAGTAAAGTAAGGTAAGGTTAAAATAAATTGTCGTATCATATTGGACCTCTTTGAGTTCAAAGCACCGACAATTTGCCAATAAAGGTACCATTCGGTTCTTAGATACGCGCGACCGCGATCATTCAACTACGCGATTATGTTCGCCTGTCGCGCGGCGACTGCTAACTTACCGATGTCACCGACCGCGACAACGGCAGCCTACAGTATGGGTGATGTGTTCTATTATCTACGATATGTGGGACTCAGACTAAAAGAATAACATAGACGGAACATGTAGAATAAATACGTGAAGCCAAATGACACTTTCAATGTGTGCGTGTGACTCCGATTTCCGTGTACCGATACCACTAACGGCGTGTGCGTAATGTTGCCAGCAAATGAAAAAATCTCCTAAAAATCTCTATATAGTGGACATATGGAAAATTAATATTTGTTATAGTAAATGTTATCTGCAATTATTTTGTCATTTACACAAATGATTATTATGATTTTGGGTGCAAAGGGGCTCTACCAACATCTATAGGGCCCCAGCGACCTCACCTGCTAGTGGCGCACCTGCTGATAAACGGACGAGGCTCGTTAATTTACGGTACCTATGGAGTGGCTTCGGCCCCTATGTGGGTACCAGGTGGTACAACAGTGTTGGTCCGGGGGGGTACCACCGTGCAGCTGTGCTAAAGCCCCCCAAGTAACCCAGCCCAGGCTGGGTTGCGTTAGGGGTTCAGCAGCTGCACCGCCGGGCCCGGGGCGATGTATGGTGCAGCAGGCATGGGACCAGTGGGGGCGAAACGGAGTCTAGTGTGGGTGGTGTGGGTCGATTCGCCGGCCAGGGAGACCCTTAGCAACGGCGTTGCCGCGGCCGCCCGCAACACAGTCATGGGGCCCGCCTGGGGCCAACCACCCCAGGAGGCTGCCCCACATGTTGCGCATAATCCTGATGTGGGATCGCCGCTCCGGGTGGTAACCGGTGTGGGGTAGCGGCGGCCTTGCATCAGGGGGGTTTGGGAGCCCTTCCGTCCGGCGAGTCGGCTCCGACCTAACCACACGGTTCTAGACAAAGCTAGCCCCTGCGCTTTGTCACTTACTGCTGCACCAAAGGTCACCCTGTCTTCACGCTTCTTCAAAATCTACAATGGCAGTGCAACAAAAAAGAAATAAACGTTACACAGCGGCCCTAGGAAACCCCACAACTTCACATTTTGAGGTGGAGTTCACTAACATCCGTGGACTCCATGCGAACCTCGATACCGTCCACCACCACCTTGAGACGGCACGGCCCGCTGTGATGTTCCTCACGGAGACGCAAATACGCCGCCCTGACGACACGTCTTACCTGTGTTACCCCGGCTATGTCATCGAGGAACAATTTCGAGACAAAGCCGGGGTGTGCGTGTTCGTTAGGGCGGATGTTTGCTGCCGCCGGTTGCGCTGCCTAGAGAACCCCTCCAATTCCGTCCTTTGGCTGCACGTAGACCATGGCTCTATGAGCCAGATCTACGTGTGCGTCTACCGATCCCACACAGGGGATTCTGAGACAACAAAGCTCTTCCAGTACCTCAGCGAGACGGCTGATGAAGCGCAGGTGCGGTTCCCGAACGCTGACCTAGTGTTTCTGGGGGACTTCAATGGCCATCACATTGAATGGCTGGGGTCCCTCAAGACTGATCATGCGGGTAGAGCCGCCCATGCGTTCGCTCTCTCCCACGGTCTGACCCAGATGGTATGCGGGATCACCCGGATACCAGACAGGTCAGATCACGCGCCCGCTCTGCTGGATCTACTGCTGACGAGTCGCCCAGCCCAGTACAGTGTTTCGGTAGGAGCCCCACTGGGTAGTTCCGACCACTGTGTTGTTCACGCTGGCATGAAGGTGTCACCTCCTGCACGTCCTGTACAAACGTCACGACGACTATGGCACTACTCGTCAGCGGATTGGGACGGTCTACGCGATTATTTTGCGTCCGTCCCCTGGAGCCAGCGCTGCTTTGTAGGAAAGGCTCCTTCGGATAGTGCTTCTGCTATTGCTGGCGAGATCAGTTTAGGGATGGATTATTACATCCCTTTCACTGATGTCGCCAGTATCCGCAGAGCCCGTCCCTGGTTCGGGCGAGATTGTGCCAAAGCTGTTCGACAAAAACAGTCGGCATATCGCGCCTGGATCAGGGCCCGGGCTGTGCGCGACCCAAACGGGCCACCTCAAAGCAGCGTACAACCGGGCCACAAAGTCGAGTAAGAGGGCCTTTAAGAGAGCGGATGCCCAACGCGTCGCGCGGCTTGGTCAGGAGCTCACTTCCCATCCCACGGGCAGCCGTGGATTCTGGCAACTGGCCAAAGCCGTGCAATCTAACTTTTGTCAGCCCTCGCTGCCACCGCTGCGTTACCCAGATGGAACACTGGCTCACAAAGCCCAAGAGAAAGCGGATATGCTCGCAGACCTCTTTGCGGCTAATTCCCGGGTCGACGACCGTGGCCTGCAGCCCCCCGCCATCGCCAACTGTGGCCACACAATGCCTGATATTGTTATCAGGCAATGTGATGTACGGGCAGTGCTGCGGTCACTCGACACGCGGAAAGCCAGTGGCCCTGACGGCATTCCGGCGGTGGTGCTACGAAAATGTGCAGCTGAGTTGTCTCCAGTATTAACGCGTCTGTACCGCCTGTCATACTCTTCAGGGCTCGTGCCGGAGGTCTGGAAGGAGGCGAACGTACAACCGATCCCCAAGAAAGGGGATCGGTCCGATCCAGGCAACTATCGACCCATAGCTGTCACCTCAGTCATTTGCAAGGTGCTTGAGCTCCTTATAAATAAGCAGCTCATGCAATTCCTAGAGGATCACTCGCTAATCAATGATCGACAATACGGCTTCAGGCCAAAGCGATCAACGGGTGATCTTCTGGCATTCGTAACGCATGTCTGGGGTGGGGCTATGGAAAGGCACGGCGAGTCCTTGGCTATTAGCCTGGACATCGCCAAAGCCTTCGATAGGGTCTGGCATGCTTCGCTCCTTTCCAAGCTTCCGGAATATGGTCTACCTCCTCAACTGTGCAGCTGGATTGCCAGCTTTTTAAACGAGCGCCGAGTGCGGGTCCTCTGCGATGGCCAGGCTTCTCGCTTCTTGCAAGTGAATGCCGGGGTACCGCAGGGGTCCGTACTATCACCAACTCTCTTTCTTCTGCATATCAATGATATGCTATCCCTCGGGAACATTCATTGCTATGCAGATGACAGCACACTGCACGGGAGTTACTCGGTTCGTCCGACGGCGGGGCGATCTGAGATTGAGGAGGAGAGACGACGACTCGTGGCTGATCTCGACCGTAACCTCGACAGTATCTCTCAATGGGGTACCGAGAACCTGGTCGAGTTCAATGCCCGCAAAACACAGGCGTGTGCATTTACTGCGAAGAAATCCCCTTTCCTTCCCCTACCCTCTCTTCAGAATGCATTATTACCAATGAAGGACAACCTTGATATCCTTGGCATAGACGTTCGTCGAGAGCTCAATAATAAAAACTACATCGAAAGATGTATAGGGCTAGCTTCGCGGAAACTAGGAATACTGAATAAGGTAAAGAGATTCTTTACACCGGACCAGAGGTGTCTGCTGTACAAGACGCAGATTAGACCCTGCGTCGAATACTGCTCTCACCTCTGGGACGGCTCCGCGAAGTATCTGCTGGACGCTCTCGACGCTATGCAGCGACGGGCTATCCGTATTATAGGTTGTCCGGAGGTAACGGGAAGCCTTGAGCCGCTAGCTCAGCGCCGAACAATAGCTTCCTTGGCCGCATTCTACCGTATTTACCACGGCGAGTGTTCTGAAGAGCTCTTCAATCTGATCCCACCCTCTTCCTTCCGATCCCGAACGACTCGTGCCGGGCAGAGATGCCACCCCCACACAGTGGATAGCATGTTCGCGAGAACCGAACGTTTTAAACGTTCGTTTCTCTGCCGAACGATAGTGGCCTGGAACGCCCTGCCTGTGCACGTGTTTCCTCCCACATATAATCCTGGGTTCTTTAAGCGGAGCGTGAAGAGGCACATCAGTAGGTCGTCAAGTTGAGGGCCACTCTCAATAGTAATGTGTGCTGTGAGAGTGGCCCACAATCGCTAGACGTCGTCACGACTTACCACCAGGCGGGCGGCGTCAATTTGGCGAACCAAATATAAGAAAAAAAAAAAAAAAAAGATAAGTGCCTAAAATGGGGAAGTGTTAAAATAAATAAAAACGTGATAAACACTGAGTAAACACACTTTAATTACTAGCTTTCAAAAAATTTATCATAATTAAAATAATCCTTTTTAAGATGAATGAACAAAGCTTCATTCCAGTGTAAGTACAAAGTACAGTTAACAACAAAAGTTGATTAGCACAAAAATATTTATTATTCTTTTTTACATCCCAATGCATGTGCCACAGCAATGTACAAGTAATTTTAGAATACCCAAGGACAAAGTTAATATATTTCGGGTTTTGTTTATGATTTTGTGATCGGTTTAACAGCTATTAGTGATCAACAGATAAGAATTATTGGTTAAGCTACTTTTGTCGTTGACTAAACATGAAGTAGATATCAATAGTCGTTAGGTTAAGACTGAGGCCTTTGTAGTGTTCGACTGAAATTAAACTACTGACACAGTAACATAAATATATTGGATGGCTGGGAGGTCAGACAGCGGTCAATTCCAAGATTGCCGAAATAACCAAGCCACGTATTAAGTAGATCCCGGACACAGATGTGATCGGGAGTTCGGGACTAACGCACGAATGATGATGATGATGATTAGAAACATCGAGGTTGTCAACATTGATGACACAGATTTTTTTTACTCAGTACTTTATAAATTCCCATAAATACTGCTAAATATTTTGTGGAAATGATGAAAAAATTATGGCAACTCTGGCGGAGGTTTTGTGTTCCTAGTTTGTGCAACTAAAATATTTAGAATAATGTTATGAAATCTAATAAGAAATAGTTAATTACTCATGAAACGATAATCCAGCATTCTTTCTATGAATATTTGAAGTGTTTTTACACCTTTTCACCACACAATACGGCATATTTATAATATTTTGTTCAACCGTGATCGCACGTGCATACCCACTCGCTGCTCACAAAGGAGTGGCGAGCGAAATGGTATGCCATTGGTATATAGTATCCCTTTTGGCGGCTTCACTCGCTAGTTCTATTCGTTCCGTCTATGTTATTCTTTTAGTCTGAGATGTGGGACTAATTATACGCAGCTACGAAAGAAAATTTTTATTCAGCAGCTATTGATGAAGATGATAACATTTTTATCCTGTTATACTAGGATGAAGATTGACTTAATTTTCAAATCACGAGAAGAAGCGGGTTGCTTTGAAATGCTCATAAAACGACATTTAAATTATAAAGAAGAAATGTTAAGAAAATATTGTAGGTTATATCATAGACGAGTATGTGCTGTGCTGTCGCCAACGACGCGCGACGGCACTGCTCACGAAGCGACTGGGTCGCGGTTGCCTAGACACGCCCACCGGTCGCGTGGTGAGATTTGTTAGTACTCCATATAAATCCACAATAAGCCCTAGGTCGCGCGACTAGCTCCGGTCGCGGGTCGCGGTCGCGCGTCGCCCAGAACCGAGTACTACCTTAGCGAGCTGCAACGAGTTTACATGGTAGGCGAGTGCCTAGCAATCGACGCGCAACGATAGGATAGGTAAAACCACGTGTGACTTGGACAGATGTTACACCATTCCGTCATTCGTCATGAAGTCTGGGACTGCTGGTCGACATTGTACTGCGACGGTATGTTTGGACAAACGGTCAATGTCAATTACTTAACCATTTTATTTGTGAACCTCAGTCGAACAGGTGGGGAAACTGTTTGTTGCTGCATGTCATCAACGCGTTTGGGATCACTTCACGAAGCCGCAACGAAAGAATATTGAGACATGGCAAAAAATGACACAGGTACTTGAAAGATATTATATAAAAATAAATATAAAAAACCGATTTCTCAGTGGTTAACTTTTTATTATAAATACCCAGGAATACCTGGTACATAAAAAAACATACGTATGCTTAAAGATGGGCTATTATAATGAATAGTATACCACATAGGTGACCATGAAGACTTCTTAGAACAGGTAAAGTATAAATATTAATAGGATTAAGCCGAAGCGTCAAATTCTCAACAACATAATATAATTACTTCACGTCTCAACTGTGTATTATTAACATGGTTTAGTTATAAACGGAGCTTCATTTGAAACGTAAGTCTTGGGAATAAGATCAAGTCACTCAATTTACTACGGCCCTGATCTACATAAGTAAATCCAGCAATTGAGAGAAGGCACATTCAATTAGTGCTGTATTGTATCTAACTTGTGAGATAACTAAAAAAAATGCCCTTATAAGCACAAGGGCATTTTTTAAAGCAATATTGTCCTGCAACACAAATAGATAAGTCTGGAGCAATATTTTTATTGCTACAAACTAAGGCGTTACCGTAAATGGAGCTTGATTGTTCCAGATTGATCTATTTGTCTTGCCTCAATCTATTGCTCGTGATGACCTCTGCTGGCAATAATCTGGTACAGACAAACATACTCACAGTACAGTAGTAAGTATTCCATGTCATCTATTATGACCAAGTAAATAGCAGAATGTTTGGTTTGTATGTCGTTTGGCTTTCACTGTTAGTATACAAAATTTTTTTCAGCTATAGGTTCGCGTTGGTCCGTTCATATTACAATTAACAACAAGTGGTCTTTAAAAATGGTATTTTTTCAGGAGTTTAACATACTGAAAGATGAATTCAATGAGAAGTTCTCGGATGATGGTGATTTTAATGGATTCAGTGCCAACAAAGGTTTTGATAATGATGAATCTGAACAATTGAAGGTATACATAACATATTTGATGAATTTCTATTAAGTAATGTTTTAATTTGATGACTTGACCTACATATTATTACCATTAACTTAAAAGATTAAATGTGCATACTCTGACTCAAAATATATTAACTAAAATAAACGTCAAAAATGGACACAGCAACCGACTTCAAACTACCTACCATAGGGTCCTACCATGGGACCATATAGTTATCGGAATGGGACCACTTCAAAAGTAGTAGCTTCCTATTATAAAAAACTTAAAATCGGTTCACCCTCCGAAGATATGAGGTAACAAACACAAAAAAACTAAAGGCAGGTTTTCACACAAAAGTAAAGGCAGGTCACAAGTCAGTATCGGCGCCAGTGCGGGGGGCGCCGACTGGCCTCAAAATATTCTTGTGCGAATATACAAGTCAGCACTGACCTCCCACCATTTACATTGGGTTTTTCTCGGGTCAGCACTGACTTGTCTCGAATTCGGAGTCAGTAACTGGCCCTGTGTAAATCAGCCTTAACAGTGGAATTGAGAATCCTTTTTTGGAAGACAGTTGAAAATATTGACTATGGCCAACGAAATAAAAGATTTGAAGTTGCGTCTCAAACTATTTTCGTACCAAATTCCAATAAAATTCGTCCGATTTCATTGGAATTTGGTACAGAAATAGTTTGAGACGGTGACAGATATTAGGCTACTTTTTATGGCGACAATAATTTGTGAAGAACATCTTCTAACTAACAAAGTACAAACAATTTTAGCGAGAGAATGAAAGTCTTCGGTTTCAACTGGAAGCGTATAAAAATGAAGTGGACGTAATAAAAATGGACGCCGAAAAGGAAATGGAAAAATTTAAAGCGCAGTACATAGCACGCCAGGCCCTTCAAGGAGTTAAGGATAACATCGTAAGTTCGGTTGGCAATGTATTGTACATTCGAATAAAGTTCCCCGCAAAAGAATTACTCACTTTATGAAGCCTAAATTTAGGAACAGCCAGTTTATCCTTATTTCTTAAGTTTAGATTATGATTATCACTATTTTTCACAAATTTACTTTTGTTCTTGTGGGTATACAATAAAATTTCATAAATATACTGTGAATACACTGTAAGGATGTTAATATGCTTAAACTTATCTCTTAATGACTCCCGAGACCCCATTCCATAGATAGTCCGGACAGCCCTCTTCTGCAACACAAAGATGCATTCAATATCCGCAGCGTTACCCCACAGTAGTATGCCATATGTCATGATACTGTGGAAGTAGCTTAAGTAGACAAGACGCGCCGTTTTAATGTCTGTAAGTTGTCGGATCTTTTTGACAGCATAGGCTGCTGAACTAAGCCAGGCCGAAATTTTCCCGATATGAGGCCCCCATTGCAATTTGGAGTCTAACGTTATGCCCAGAAAGACAGTGTCATCGACCAATTCTATTATATCATCCCTAACCTTAACACTGGTTTTAACAAGTCTTACATTAGGTAAGGTGAATCTTACACATTTAGTTTTATTTTCATTTAATAATAAATTATTAGCACAAAACCAGTGGACTATCCTAGAGAGGGCAATGTTTACTTCGTCAAGTTCGCGCTGTCCACGTTTAACTTTAAATATTAAAGAAGTGTCATCAGCAAACAAAACTACCTCGTGGTCGTCTCTTATGAGGTGAGGGAGATCATTAATATATACTAGAAAAAGAAAAGGTCCCAAAATTGAACCCTGCGGTACCCCCATTGCTACAGGAGAACCAGGTGACTGTTTACCATTGATCACTACTTTCTGGACCCTGTCACTTAAGTAAGAATTGACGAAATTCAAGGCCGTCCCCCGGATTCCGTAATGATCAAGTTTCTTAATTGAAGTCTGGTGCTGAACGCAATCGAAGGCCTTAGATAAGTCACAGAATACACCATAAGCATCATATGACTCATCCCAGGCCCTGTATATACACTCTAATAATTTAATTCCGGCATCAGTGGTGGACCGACCACGAGTGAAACCGAATTGTTTTGTATGTAATAGTTTATTAACGTTAAAGAGATTTTGCATTTGATTAAGCATAATTTTTTCAAAAATTTTACTAAATGTAGGTAGTACAGAAATGGGACGGAAATTGGACGGATCTGAAGTACTACCCGATTTAAACAGGGGAATTAATTTACTAGATTTCATTAAATCAGGGAACACAGCACTATCAACACAATTATTAAATATTATTACTAGTTCAGGAGCAACCATTTCAACAAAAGAATTAACTAAATACACAGAGATGCCCCAGAGGTCAGCTGTTTTCTTGATATTTAAAGATTTAAAAGTTTTTAAGATGGTGTTTATGTTAACTTTACTGAATTTAAATATAACGTTACAACAAGGAACGTTTGCTTTTAACAAAGATTCTGCAATGGGGGTTGAAGAGCCTAGGGTTTTTGTCAATTCTACAGGAATTCGGGAGAAAAAATTTTCAAATTTGTTAGCGACCTCGAAGTCTGATGTTGTTATTTTATCATTTATATTAAGTTTAAAATTATTATCATTTAATTTTTGTTGACCTCTTTCCGCGTTTATAATTTTCCAAGTAGATTTAACTTTGTCTGCACTATTGAGAATTTTATCACTTATATATTTTGATTTAGCTGCTAAACAATCTGCTTTAAACATTTTTGAATAAGTTTTAACATAATCTAGAAATTCAACTGATCATGAAATGAAATGATTTATTTATTTGTATAGGTCACTAAATGGCTCTTACAAACGTCAGTAAGTACTTAAAATAAAAAATGTCATGGCTTCTATATTTACATGTACTGCCAGATTCGCAAAGCTATCTATATAAAACTCTCGGTCACTCTTTTCAAATTATTGACTCATTTACACATTTTCTTAAGACTAAATGTGGACGAATGTACATTGGTCTCGTGTCAAAATCAAAAAGAGTGTATAATACACCTAAAAAAAAAATTATAGTCGCCTAAGTACAAAATATGCTACAATTACGGCATTTTAGGAGGCACCTGCACCATGCTCAAGCCAGACACTTTTATCATTAAGGTAATCAACTGTCTTATAATATGCTTTTTGACATAAAGTGGTCTTTATAAAGTTTTTAAATTTATTGTCGGGTATACAAAGGACCGATTCAGGCAATTTCTTATAAAAGCGTATACCTTCCCCCTTGAAAGAATGACTAACCTTGCTAAGCCGATAACACGGAGGGAGTAGTTTATTTTTATTACGTAGATTTCTGTCTGTAACGTCACTTACTTTAGTATGGCTAGATATATTTTTCCTGACATATCTATTAAGCTGTCTTTCTGAGTATAGTTCATAAAGTTTTTGTCTACTTTTGTGTATACCCTCAGTGGCCCATTCACGGAAAGTAGGACTATCACTAATCATGACCTCCTTAGACTTGAATATGGAGTTGAACTCGTTGTAAAAAGAATCAAAAAATAATTTATACATTACATTTGGATCTAAGCCAGTGTCTAAGAATGGAATTTTATTGCAAAGTCCAACCCTCATACGTTCCAAGCGGTCACCAGTTATTGGTCTACATAATATTTTACGTTTTATAACTTTTTCTTTAGTGATTTTAAAAGATGCTATTTGCCCACAATGGTCTGAATCTAGCTTTTTTATAATACTTTTACTTTCTGGCAACATATCGCTGTATATATTATCCAGGCAAGTGGCTATTGTAGCACAATATCTAGTAGGCTCCAAAAATAAGTTTGTAAGATTGTGTGATTTAAATAAATTTAAAATATTATAACTCATAGGCGTATTAACAAGTAAATCGACATTAAAATCACCACAAACTATTAGGTACTTATTAGTTTTTCCAAGTTTACATAGAACTTTGTCAATAAGTTCCTCAAATTCGCAAAAGGGCGAGGTTCCAGGTTTATACACGCATACTACTATGAATTACTCCATTTCCACGCAAGACAGTTCGACTTTACACTCTAGAGAAAGAGACACAATATCTTTCCGTTCTTTAAATTTAAGTTTTTTATTTAATAAAATCAAAGATCCCCCCCGTACTGTGGTCACCCTGCAGAATGCACTACCAACCCGGTGATTACTAAAATTGAACATGAGCTCATTCGACTTACGCATATGTTCTGTAATACAAAAAATATCAATATTATCTGAATTCATTAACAGTTCCAACTCTTAACTCTTTGCCATGTGTTAAACAACCAATATTTTGATGCCCTATGTTGATATAATTTACATTTTTTGATTTGGTTTGATTTGGAGGGTATTTTTTAACATAATTAATATTTGTAACTAAATTTAATTCAATTAATTGACTATGTCTGCTAAAGGGTAATATTGCCTCTGTTGTCGTAGAACTTAATTTAAATTACTTGGAACAGATTCCAAAGTCTTAACACTAAATCTACATTGCTCAATAAAAGCAGTTTTGTCAGCCAAGTTCTTGACTGAAGTGTAAAAATAATTGAATAGCAAACTTGCTATTTGTCTCTTATAATGCTTTGGTAGAAAATACCTACATTTGTTTACATAAACAATATGTTTGTTATCGTTAAACTTACTGTCAGAAGTTGACAAATTGTATTTATATACAGTTCTCTTAAAAACAGAATTAAAGTCAATTACATGGAATTTATTATTATACTGGCTAGTTAAATTGAGTTGTAAATTTATCTTATATCTAAGAGAATTTTCCACGTCTGGCACACCTTTTATATCATCATCATCATCATCATCATCTACCTGCCCTTATCCCAATTATTTGGGGTCGGCGCAACAAGTCTTTCTCCTCCACACACCTCTGTCAGAAGTCATCTCTTCATTCACTCCTCTCCTTGTCATATCCTCTTTCACACATTCCATCCATCTTTTCTTTGGCCTACCTCTACTTCTTAAAGCCTCTACAGTCATACTTTGCACCTTTCTAACGAAATTGCTTTCCTCTCTTCTCATAACATGTCCATACCATGACAGCCTCTCGCTTCTCAATTTTTCATTCACTGGTGCAACTTTCAAACTTCCTCTAATATACTCGTTCCTTACCCTATCCATTCTTGTCACACCACACATCCATCTTAACATTCGCATTTCCGCTGCATGCAATTGTCTTTCATCCGTCGCTTTTACGGCCAAACATGAAAGTCCATACAGGACGGCAGGTCTGGCGACAGTCTTGTAAATTTTCCCCTTAAGTTTCGGAGGAAATTGGGGGTCGCATATAGTGGCTTTGACCTGCCGCCATTTCATCCAACCTGCGTCAATTCTGTGCTTCACTGTACGATCGATTTCCCCATCATCCTGGATAAGAGAGCCGAGGTACCGGAAACTGGAGCAAACTGGTATTGGTGTGCCGTCTAACACCATGGGTGTAGGACTGGAGAGACCGCCGAAATCAGAGAACATGTACTCAGTTTTGGTTCTACTGATTTTCAAGCCTACACTCTCCAGTTTACATTGCCATTTCTCCAATCTACTCTGTACCTCAGGCCCGTGTTCACCGACGAGTACAATGTCATCGGCAAATAGCATACACCAGGGGGTCTCTTCCTGTATCTCCGATGTCAAAGCATCCATTATTAACAGGAAGAGATATGGGCTTAGCGCCGAGCCCTGATGCAAGCCTACCGCGACACTGAACTCGTCGGTGTTGCCAGCAGCGGTTCGTACGTAGGTTTTCGATCGACAATACATCGCACAGATTAACTCTATATACTTCCCAGGCACACCTTTCTCTTTCAAGGCCCACCACAAAACCGTTCTGGGTACCCGATCGTATGCCTTCTCGAGATCTACAAACACCATGTGCAAGTTTTTATGTGCACGCCTATATTTTTCACACAGCTGGCGGAGTGCAAATATGGCGTCTGTAGTCCCGCGACCAGGCATAAACCCGAACTGGTTTTGGGTAATCTCGCTTTCCTCTCGCACTCGTTTCTCTATCACTTTCTCCCAAATTTTCATACTGTGTGACATGAGCTTAATTCCTCGATAGTTGCCGCAGTCTTGCACATCACCCTTATTTTTAAAAATGGGCACTAGAGAACTATTGCACCATTCACCGGGGATCGTCACTTCATACAACAACTTATTGAAGAATAATGTCAGCCACGCATATCCATCTTCTTCCAATATCTTCCACGCTTCCACTGGAATACCGTCGGGCCCTACGGCTTTCCCATTCTTCATATTTCGTACCGCTTTTCTTATTTCATTTCTATCAATCTCTTTCACTAAACCTACATTCACACTTCTCTCTTCTAAATTTCCACTCCATGCATTCTCTTCATTCATAAGTTTTTCGAAATACACCTTCCATCGATTTCTTACTTCATCTTCTATTATTAAAATGTTACCCTTTTCATCTTTTATACATCTTACATGTCTTACGTCCTTCGTTCTATCATCTCTGTCTTTCGCTAAGCGGTAGGTTTCTTTTTGGCCCTTAGTTCCATCAAGAGCATTGTATAGTTGCTTTTGGGCCTGAGATTTAGCTATTGCTACCGCTTTTTTCGCCTTTTTGCTCCATTCCTTATACTTCTCCTTTTTTTCTTCTTTTTCACTTTCATTCCCTTTTTCTTTTTGCCATTCCTTAAAAGCGTTCTTTTTTTTCTTTAATTACCTTTTGCACTTCTCTGTTCCACCACCATGTATCCTTATCAAGTACATCTTTACCGTTCGTTTCTCCAAACACTTCTTTTGCTACTTTCATGATACAACTCGCCATTTCATTCCAACATTCATCCACTGATTTATCCATCATATCTCTCATTTCTATCATTTTATTCACCATTCGTTCTTTAAACTTACTTGCATATTCTTTCTTCTCTATCAACCACCACATAATTCGAGGAGGGGGGCGTTTTTTGCCTTTTTGTGAGATTACTTTGGTCTTTAAGTCCATTATTAATAGCTTATGTTGCTTCACTACCCCTTCTCCTGGCAGCACCTTGCAGTCCTTGACACACACTGGCACACCTTTTATATATGGTAATGTAAACATTACTACATGTTCAACATTTAAGTTTTGCATTTTGTCAAAGTATAGGGATAGTTCATTTTTGTTAATTTTACCCGTTTGAGCAGAAAATAATTATTTTACTGTTTGAGTCAAAATTATATTCTAATATCTTTTGCATAATTTCATTTAAAGATGCACCTGGATAACAGTTATTAATAATTGAATAACAATTTGAATTAAATTGTTGTATCAGAAAAGAACCAAAATCAGTTCCAATATCATCACTAAATAAAATTAGTTTAGTATAACCAGTATGACTATTACTTTTTACACTGTCACACTATTCATACACTAATGAAGTAGAAGGGGAGCAAGTTGTAAGGGAAGCCTGGTGCTCCAAAGATTGAGGAGGACTTGTGCAGTTGATGTTGCACGAGTGGTTATTTATAAATGTATTAAGGCGCTCAGTATTATAATTAGATGTTTTGAGTACCTTATCTATACTTGATGAACACTTATTAAAGTCTTTTAGAGACCATTCATATTTTTTAGTTACATATTCCAATTCAAATTGCAAATTTTTTATTTGTGATTCTAAGCGTTGTGTGTCAGTGTAATATTTTAAATGACTTTGTTTAAGTTCTAACATAGATAATATAGCTTGTTCTCTCAATGTTTTTTTTTTTTGGTCAAAGGCTAGATTAAGGGATTTGGTCAAATCTATATTCGCTTTATCACAATACAATTTTAAGTCTGCCAGTACCTCATCTGTTATCGGAATTTCCACCACTTGCAAGCTTGGTTAGGTAGAATCGTGGTGGGACCATTATTTCTATTACATGGGTTCCACAAAGCGACCGGTGAAATGTTGGCGTACACCATCCCTGTCATCATAAAGTGTGTTTTCTTACAAATCTGATTTGAATTCCAGCCTCTTGTGCCGCCATTGCCAACTACGAAAATGCCTGTCCCTCCGCCACCACCGTTACCCGACAACTTGGATGACAAAGTCCATTTGAAGACAGCAGTAGAAGCTGGTTGCGGAGAAGCTAAGCTCATTGGTGTAATGTCAGCATTCTTACAGGTAAATATACTCTGACGAACATAAAAGTTCTCGATAAGCGGCAATACGCTTGCCCCGTATATTACGTGGGATCAGCAGAGTTAGGAGCGAAAAGTGGGCGTATACTACCCCTTTGGGGAAACAGGTGTGATTATGCTTCTAGTGATCTATATGCTTGGACTTCCGAAGTTATGCCTATGTAGCATCGATCCTGGTAGTTGGAATTTACGGTCGGATTACGGAATGTTTATTATCTATAGTCCTTGTATAGTGCTAGGTAACGGCAAAAGCTACAACGCCGGATCTACAAAACTACTGACAAAATTTGGGTTCGCAATACACCCTGCCTATGTATTTCCTGTTCCTGGGTCTAGGTTATAAATCGAAATTCATCAAAATTGGCGGTTTAAGCGTGAAAGCAGCAAAATCGTCATTGTTGTAACTTTTAAAATGTTTGTCCCCATGAGATACCTACTTAGTGTAAAAGACAAAGTTTATCTATATTTGACTGAGGGAGCGAAGCGACCGAAGGATCCCTTTCAACTTGCAGACTGGGGAGAATTTCTTTCATCTGTACCCATCTACGGGTTCTGTCAGATCATGTTTGAGGCCATATTTATCAACCGATTTGCATGAAACTTTACACACACACTCCTTGCTTACAATGAATTTGGTAAAGCGATTCTTTACACCGGACCAGAGGTGTCTGCTGTACAAGACGCAGATTAGACCCTGCGTCGAATACTGCTCTCACCTTTGGGACGGCTCCGCGGAGTATCTGCTGGACGCTCTCGATGCTATGCAGCGACGGGCTATCCGTATTATAGATTGTCCGGAGGTAACGGGTAACGGGAAGCCTTGAGCCGCTAGCTCAGCGCCGAACAATAGCTTCCTTGGTCGCATTCTACCGTATTTACCACGGCGAGTGTTCTGAAGAGCTCTTCAATCTGATCCCACCCTCTTCCTTCCGATCCCGAACAACGCGTGCCGGGCAGAGATGCCACTCCCACACAGTGGATAGCATGTTCGCGAGAAACGAACGTTTTAAACGTTCGTTTCTCTGCCGAACGAGTGGCCTGGAACGCCCTGCCTGTGCACGTGTTTCCTCCCACATATAATCCTGGGTTCTTTAAGCGGAGCGTGAAGAGGCACATCAGTAGGTCGTCAAGTTGACGGCCACTCTCTATAGTATTGTGTGCTGTGAGAGTGGCCCACAATCGCTAGACGTCGTCACGATTTACCACCATGCGGGCGACGTCAATTTGGCGAACCAAATATATAAAAAAAAAGAATAACATTTGAATGATATTTTTTGGATTGGATGACAAATGAAAGAGTAATAAAGAAAATTGAAGAATAAATTTTCTATACAAAGCCGCTCCCGTAGTCTACGGTACACAGAACCACTAGTAATTAATAGAAACGATAAAGTATTTGGTGGTGGGAATTTATTTATTTAGGTACTACAAACTCCCGATGTACGGATAAACTCGCTGTATAAACCAAATGTAAAAATTTTACGTCCGTCAGAATATCTCACAAGTATGTAGCAGTTTTTTTTTTTCCTATTTCAGATATTTAGTCAATTTATGATATATTCACGTGTTTCGTCCCACATATAACCCTGGGTTCTTTTAATGGTGCGTGAAGAGTCACATCACGGTCGTCAAGTTGAGCCACTTTCTATAGTATTGTGTTCTGTGAGAGTCGCCCACAATCGCTAGACGTCGTCGCGACTTAACATCAGGCAGGCGTCGGCAATTTGGCGTATTAATATAAAAAAAATTGCCTATGTGTTATTGTGATGAATGAACTACATTATTGTTGAGTTTCATTAAAATCCGTACTGCAGTTTTCGTGAAGAAGAGTAACAAATATCCAAACATCCATCCCTACAAACTTTCCCCATTGTAATTGACTGAGGGAGCGAAGCGTCCGAAGGCTCCGTTTCAAGTTGCAGACTGGGAAGAATTTCTTTCGTCTGTACTCATCTACGGGTTCTGTCAGATCATGTTTGAGGCCGTATTTATCAACCGATTTGCATGAAACTTTACACACACACTCCTTGTTTATAATGGATAACATTTGAATGATATTTTTTGGATTGGATGACAAATGAAAAAATACTAAAGAAAACTGAAGAAGAAATTTTCTAAACAAAGTCGCTCCCGAAGTCTACGGTTCACAGAACCAATAGTATTAGTTTAGTAGGATAGATTGTATTTGAAGGTATTCCCCCACAGGTACACCCACAAGGCGCAAGTCTAGACTACGTGGTATCGTACGTCCGTGCGTTGTTCCCGCACGTGTCGCAAGCAACAGTACACCACGTGTTACAGAAACATCATGACGTTTTCAACCGGAATACGACCGGCGTGGGCGCCAATATTGAACATCGTTGGACTTTTGTAGCTTTTAACAAGGATGGTAACAAAAAATAACATTACATTGTAAGTCTGAACTTAAAGAATTAAGTACTTAACCGTCGCGTCGGTTATTATTGCAAATAATGTAAAAATGCCGATTTTTTTACTACGCTTTTATTAGCTTCACTTGTATGTAGATATGTTTGTAACCGACTCTTTTGGGTTTGATTTTGCCCTACTTTGAACGATCAGATTTAATTCAAACTTTGCACACCTGTCAAAGACCGATGACAATGAAAAATAAATAATAGATTAAAAAAACTAAAAAAACGCTTTTATAGAGAATCCAACTAAAAAGTAGAAAATAAATTTTAATAAGTTTGAATTAAGAATAGTGTAAATAAGAAATAAATATAAATTATTGAAAAAAAGCTTGAGGTGCATAGTGTCAACAGTTATAAATATTTTATTGACAGATGAGTAGAAGAATTATCATTTTGATAATATCTTAAAATGCACCTCACGCTTTTTTACAATAATATACATTTATTTCTTATTTACACTATTCTTAATTGAAATTTAGTAAAATTTATTTTCTACTTTTTTTTATTATAAGTATTGTAAATATTATGGTTAGGCCGACATGGGTAACAGTGTTGAATTATTAAAAGCCTGTTCTACATTATCTGTCTCATTGAATTGAAGAGTATGATACAAATATTGTATGAAGAAAAAAAAAAAAAAACAAACTATAGTCCGGCAGTTTCGTGCGCGACCGTCCCGCGGGGTGACAGACGGTGGCGGGGACGAGGTAGCGCGTCATTCTAGCACACGGCTACACACGAAGAGAAGTGTGCCAGGATAAATCTTGCGATAAGTTGTACTTACTTGTGACGTAATATAGGAGTAAATAAAAAGATAGAACTAATTTTATTGTTTATATTTTTTTATTACGCTTGAGTACAAATTATTAGGAAAACTATTTTATTTTAATTAAATCAGTTCAAATATATTATAGCTTCATACGACTATTTCACGACTATTTTTTGGCATAAACTGTAAACCGAAATTCGCAGGCGTTCCGGAGAAATTTGAAGTTTTCAAATGTTCAAGCCATAATCCTCATCAGGTTTCCTTTATATCTCTGGAACCTTTATATCTCTGGAATCTTTTAAGGACTATTTCTGAGATTTGGCATGTCGTTACGACTATTTCATGACTATTAGGATACTACGCCCTGTAATGATAGTGTTAAGTTATGAGAAATAAATAAATAAATAAATAAATAATAAATATTTTTTGGAACCTAAACCAATTCGATAGGCTTTACCGTTTGCATGCACCAGAGATGAGGATTACAGCTTGACGTTCAAGCCATAATCCTCACTAACTTATAGCTATAACGCCGAAACTATAATACGACTATTTTTTTACATGTACGACTATTTATGACTATTTTTTAGCGTTGTCAAAATTGGTTTTCATTGAGATTTCAAATATTACAGCTTGAAGCACACAATGTTAGGTACAGAGCTATGCATACTGTACATGTTGCATTCGCCTATCGTTTCTAAGATATTAAAAACCGGCTCTTAATATTAAGTAACTATAATGCAGTAGGTATATATATAAAATGAATAAATAGATTGTTTAGATGTTGATTTTTATACAAATTTTGGTATAGATCTGTGCTAAATGATCCTCCTGCGTTTTTATAATCCACAACCCATTAAAGTTGACTGATGTAAATCATTTTCATAAATAAAGTAAGGTTCACATTGTATATTAATTTTATTTTTTACAGAACTTTCGGTAAGTTCCACCAGTTTCATATTTTTTTATATTCCTGCTGTCTACCCATCTTCCTACCTATATTATGATGTCGAAAAGTGTGATAGGCGGGGAATAAACGGTATTTCGAAATAAATACGATTGACGAAAATTTCCGTTTTGTGACTTGTTTTTATATTATTTAATTGGCCAAGCGAGCGAAGCGCCTACATTTCGATACTGGACACTTTTGCTTTCGTCTGTCTGTATATGTGTTCCGGGCTAGAGGTCACATTTTTCATCTTATGAAGCTTGCCACAAGTGTTCTGTAATTTAAAACATTTAATTTCATCGTGGTTCGGTCTCTACATTCGTATTAGTCAAAGGTCCTTCTGTTGTGATTGCAACTCGTTAACAGTCTGCAAATATTCAGCGGTCGCTTCCTCTAGATCCCTGTCGTTAACAGGCGGTTCCTCTGTAGCATGTTGTGCTCCCATAGCGTGGTCCTGTCGCATTTTTAACCTCAACTCCCGAGCCCGAGCTTCTAAAATTCGTTCTCGTTTATTTTCACGATCTAGAACCTGAAATTATTTAAAATCTTTTGATTAAGTATCTTTTATTCCCGAAGTTTATTAAAGTTTGTAATTTTTATGGCCTATATTCCAAAGGATGTAACACCTGAATCTATTGATCTCTTTAATAGAGCGTTTGATATATCGGCGCTACTGTAAGCTCTTTCTTTGCAGATGTAAGTACCTATCAAAGAAACGGCCAGCTATTTGCTGTATACAGTATCGATCTACCCACTTCAACATGTATTATAACCATGTATAATTGACAGAATCCGGGAATCTTCTGACATCTGCCAATTCGCGAATGACGGACGCGACTGTTAATATGGTTGTCTCAGTAGAGGCAGTTTTACTTCACTGCTAAATTACTTACATTTCATAATCAATATCAAGTTTGCAATATAAGTTAGTGAGAAGTCCCAAGGTACGAAAGTATGCTTACGTGAGTTAGAAGTAGTTTATCATTTTTATCTGCCGTACCCAAATTCTCTGACAACTCTGCCAAGTACACAGTTCCTCTATTACTGCCACATGCTACCAACAATCCCTGGAAATAACAGGATTAAACAAGTTAATTTAGAGATAACTATGCCCGCCGCTTCATCTCGGCGTGAAATAGTTTTCTCGTTCCCAATTGCCCCTATTGTAGTGTCAGTAAAACCAAACATCCATCCATACAAACATTCGTTTTTATAATATTAGTAGCTATACTCCGTTCACACGCATAATGACCAATCCTGAATCGCGTAATGACGCATTTGCATATTGTCACATTTGGCATTTTGACCAAAACTTTAAATGACACACGCAAATCGAAACATACGTGAAATGACCCATCAGTATAATTACCGCATATTGTCACATTGGCTTAAGGCATTTTGACCAATACTTAAAATGACACATACGTAAAATGACCTATCAGTATAATTTATCGTGTAATTTACATGCGTCGTTTCGCCCGGGGCGCCCAGCAATTGGACCGCGCCCTTGAGCCGCAGAATAAAAAAAAGCGTCTGACTCGTGCACGGAGGATTTTTTTCGTACCTCCATACAGATAATAAACTTGAAGTGTCTTTGCGTAATTCCAAAGTTACAGCTTTTCACTAAATGCATATGAAATATACCCATATAAGAAATGCAATGTTTAAAATAAATTGTCTCTCTGTCCGCTTGTACGGCACCTAATCTCTGAAACGGTTGGACTGATTTAACGGGACTGGCACTGGTAGATAGCTGATGTAATATTGTAAAATATAGGCTACTTCCCGGTAATTGTTCTCGCGGGAATTGAGAACCATAAACATTTCTCGCGAGCGTCCGCTAGTCATCTTTTTTTTTAATTCTACGTCAGTTGCCAGGCGTATTTACAATGGTGCCTGTCGGACTTTGACCACCTGTGTGGCCTCTTCGGGGGTTTGGTTGGGATGAGAATCCCGCGTCGTTGAGGTAGGGTTTTATCCCGCGTCTGTGAGTGAATCTTGTTGCGTGCTGCGGGACTGAGGCCCCGCAGCACGCGACCTTTCTAGCCTGCTTCTGTAAGGACGGCGGGTGACTATCCTGCCATTCTCAGGCCCCGATCATGGAGGTCTAGGAGGACGATCTTTAACGTAGATGTGTGTGCGGCGCTCTCTCAAGTTGCCATTTTGGGACCAAAATAGGCAAAAAATCATGTCTGTTGTATAGGAGCCCTGAATTCTATAAAAAGAAACTAACCATTTGGCAGTTCTTGAGGATTGTTTTTTCGCGTTAGCGTACAAATTGACTTGTTCGTCAACTAGCGGGCATGGCACGTGTGCGCAAGTTAGCATAGGCTAAATATTCTTTCTTTAGAAGTTTATTTTCCATAACTTTTTCTTTTTTTGATTGAGAAACCGCCGTTGGTCATTATGCGTATTGGTCATTTTGCGTATTCGTCGTTAACCGTATTGGTCGTGCTGCGTATATGTCAATCTGAGAATTGGACGTTGGTCATTATGCGTATTGATCGTTTTGCGTGTAATCGCTCTACTCACGCCTTCGTGTGCACGCAGCCTAAGTAGTGGTTCATCACAGATTTGAGCGGAAACAATCGGTGCACTTCTTCTTCGCAACAAATCCCAACAGGATAAGCAGCCATCCCATTGCGTCACTAGCATTACGGAGAACCTTACAAAATGTAAATATCACTGTAGGACAGATACACTTGGCAAAGGCCGCTTCTGCATTCAACGTGGCAGCAAACATTGTATCATGCATACATAAGAAAACAATAGCAGTTACTTTTACCTGATAGGATTCCAAACACCATCAGTAAGTTTCGTCCGATGAGAATATGTCCACAAAATTGAAGATTCTCGACAGTCTTCGCTCCAAACTCGAGCTGTCCAGTCGCCCACTGTCAGAAAGTTTTTGAGGAAAGTTGGATTTCTCTGCAGCGAGTATACCGGTCCATAATGGGCTTCATACTGAAATCGTATGTGTTGTCTATTATCTTCCTTACCTTTACGGATTGCAATCCCACACATAGGTTTATCTCCCAACCTACTTATAGAATTACATATAAAACGCGTTGCTGAGTAAATTAAAGGCAGCTATTTGAATAAATTTGCACCGGCTGATGAGGAAGATATTGCGGGATTCTGCAAGGCCTTAAATTACGCTGGATCCCGCTGGATCGTGGGGTCCTACTTGCTTGCTACTTTGCTGGATTGCAATACCTACTTCCCTTTCTGTACCTTCTAAGAAAGTATATCAATGGGCAATGACGGCGAAAGGGAATTTGTCAAGCCAATTATTTTTTATTAAGTTACCTTTGTTGGGAGCATTTCAAAAGCATTTTTGCCTTTACGATTGCCTCCAATGACTAAACCGGTTTCTGTTCCCACCATGAATCTGTATGAAATATTCAAAGTATTGAGTAAGTCTCACAAATAAACATAAAATTCCAATCTAGTTATTGTACAGTATTAATTACCTTGTCGGTATAGTGGGCTCATATTCAAGAGCCGAAATTCCTATGGCGTTCTCAATATTTTGAGTATCTGCTGGTGTCTTCACAATATCAATAATCATGGAGTCCGAGGGTTCGTTCATATTACGTGTATCCCACCTTAAATGTATAACTACTTAATAAATTACTTCGTTGCAAGACCAGTTATGTTTATTGATTGATACAAACCATTTTACAACACCATCAGGTGATGCCGAGAAGAATTCGGCTCCAGTTTTAGAATTGATAAATAGTACATTTCGTACTATATCCCGATGTGCTACGTGTGGCGGACATACTCCTGCAGGCTCTCCACCTTTGCGTGTGTCCCACCAACCAACCTGCAGTTATGTTATAAAACCGTTTTTTCATACATTCACAAAATAACAGGGTTTAATAAAAGTTTTAGATATTATGAACCAGCCTTTACATAAATTCAAAAAGGAAATTAAAGCAATTCTCTTAAAATGCAATTATATAAAATGTAAGGGCATATTACTCCATTAATGATTATTTTGATGATTAAGAGAAATGGCAATCGAACGTCGTAACGTCGCTTCTTTATTGTACTTGTTTTTTATGTTCTTTGCTTTGACAACTACTTATGTATATATGTTAGCTCGTTATGTATGTATGTACATAATATTATAATTTCATACCATTAGAAAAGAGTGACCGTGAGTTTTATTGCCAGGTCTTTCTCTCAGACTCTACCTATTGTTTTGCGAATCTGGCAGTAAATGGAAGTTTAGAAGCAATTTAGAATTTAATTGTCACCTTTATTTGACTGACTTTCAAAAGCCCTTGTAACCCACTTTAATAATATATTTCATTTCAAAGGATTTCTGTTATTAATAGTAGGTATAGTACCTCCTATAGGTACCTACCTACCTATGGGTCCTTATAATTTTTTAATTCACAGTCAAACTTAAAAAGGGTCCGTTCGGTCTACTTCTTAGTTTTTAACTATAACCTAAAATACCTACTATATGATAAAGTCCTAGTACCTAATACCTGGAATACTTATTGGATCGAAGTTCTCTAACGCGGCTTATGGGTAGTGTGATTTAGTAGAAATCATCACGTTACGCTTATCAGTGGTTCCCAACAGGTGGTCCGCACCGCAGAAGCCAAAATATAATCCGCTATTTTTTAAAGTTAATACTATCAGGCGTTACTTTTCGGAAGTCCATAGTTAAATAAAATAAATCTAACTACTTTGCAATATTCCGCCACATGCAAATTACCCAACTCTCATTCGGTCGCCGTGCGCCGAGCCATCAACATCTGATGATGCCGCTGGTTGGGGGCGAAACACGTGTCGAGGTTTTTTATTATTTTTTGCACGATAACACAACTCTCATATTTATTCTATTTTCAAAATTATTTCTCTATTCTTTCGGCCTAAGTGGGTTTGGAGGGCGGATTTGTGCATGAATAAATACGAGAGTTGGGTAATTTGCATGTGGCGGAATATTGCAAAGTAGTTAGATTTATTTTATTTTTCCGCTATTTTTTGTTTTTTTTTTTTTAATTTTGCGTCGACGTCGTTAGTAAAACGTAAAGTAACCCTAAAGCGTTGCATTTGCGTTGCAGTTGCGTAAAGAACTTCGTTCCTGACGGGGGTTCCGACCGCATAATTTTTTTAATATATTCAAACTACCTACCTGTCCATTAACCATTCCTCCAACCAGAATATCACGATCCCGAGGGTTGTACTGTAAATCAAGTAAAGGCTGCGGCGGCTTCATAACAAGTTCAGGAGCATTAGCATTTTCTGTAATAGGTAAAAACCTCGATCTAATTTGACCCACAGACCCACATTACTTTAATCAGTTTAAAACATTATATTATTATGTGCTGGGTTACCTATATCCCATATGTAAGAATACTGTGGATTTCTTGAGCTCCTCAGTAATTCTATGTCAGCGTGTGCAACTGCTAATCTTGCTCCACCATCTGATTGCCACGACAAAGATCTCACTGGTCTTTTGGCGACAGGCTCCCGGTATACGTTCACGGTGTGACAACTACTGTTCTCAACTGGTGGTATGGAAGGTAGGTCGAAGTAGTAATTCTCGTACATATCTATTGCATTATTTTGAAGTATATAATGTTCCATACTCTGGGAGATTGGTTAAAAATCAATTAGACACATGATTAGGTAGGTACTCGTTGCAAATTCAAGCAGATAGCATTTTAAAAACTTACATGTCCTAAATGCATGACTGCATGTATATAAGCGTCGTCTTTTTCTATTTTACGCCGGTATCGCTGTGTTGCTTCTGGATCATTCATATTGATGTCTTTGGGCCAACCGCCTTCAATATGATTCACACCAGAACTTGTATATTCGACTCTGTGCATATTAGATAACACACATAGATTTGTTACAAATCACATGCAGAGCTACTTATAAAATTTATGCAGCCACATTTTCACGTACATCTGCGTACCTAATACCTAAGTCTACAAGAAGTTTGGTTGAGAAGGAAAAAGGCACGATAATAGTGAGCCACGGCGGTTGAAAGTTGTAAAATAAACGTCACTTACCTTACAGAATTGACCCAATGTTCAGACATTGTGGGAGTATTTTGAACCGCCACATCTACTGGGTTTCGAAGTATATAATCTTTATAATAGGCAGGATTATTAGGTATACTAACTAATATTTCTGGGCCATGGTCTTCAAATAAAATCTGTCGCCCAAAATCTCTTCGACGTTTTGTATATTCATAAGTTAATTCCGTTTTTTCTGGTTTTTCCATTATTCTAGCAAAGTTACTGGGACCACTGAATACCTTAGACGTTACTAAGAGGTGTTTGATCGATATTATCGAAGTTCTTCGTTCCCGACAGGTAGTGTTTTAGGACCGCATGATACTATTTTGATATTTTCAACTAAACGAGGCACACAAAACGTTTGCTTTAAAGTTTAGCAACAAAGATCCACCCATAATGCCAGGTAAAGCTCGGAGGGTACCTACCTAGGTATGATTAATTTGATAAAAGTTTTCCCGCAGATCAGTAACTTTAGGGTGTCTACTCTGAACTGTTCTAGGTATTGCAATAAAAGCAAATTAATGAGCAGGTACGATTATTTATTTATTATAATTAATTTATTTCCAATAAAACTTTAAAAGAAAATTAATAGAGAGGTATGGGATCTGCTTGAGTAGCGCGTCTCATGGCCAACACGATGATCCGTGGAGGAGACACTGCTAGCTTCACATAACACTGTTCTAGAAGGTAGTTCCACCCAAGTGCTGTCCTATCTTCGGTAGACATCGCCTTTAACTGTTGCAACTGTAGAGATCAAGTCGATCATTCAAACCCTATCTATATTATGTCATACTTATACTAGGTATCTCTGGTTTATAAAATTGTAGGTTCCTACCTAAATACTTCATGGTATACCTACTTAGGGGTACCTACCTACATAATGAGGAGATGGATTGATCAGATCCTTGGTTTAATAATAATATTATCTACATAGGCGGCTACTTTTGATACGTAGGTATACGGTCTCGTGGAAATCGGGAAGAAACTACCCAATCCCTGGCGGAAAGTGCCAACTGCGGATGGCACCGGCCTAGGGGTTGGTTCTATTCCTTATTGTGTGATACAGGTAAGAAACTAGATATAGAACAAATCTCACGGAGTATCCTAAAGTGTCTTCCAAGACGTTGATAGGCATTCGAGCTGTTAGTTCTCCAGTATGGTCAGCACATCGCAAACGGATATCTTCAATGTTTTCGCCCCTGTGAAGGTTCAGTATTTTTAATGGTGAGATACTAGAGTCGCCTTTAACTCCTTGAATGTAGTCAATAAGAAGTAGAAGAACGTACTTGTTATCAAGTAATTCTAAGTCAATAAAGGTGAGTAGAGCGTGTAAGGAAGCACAGAATGGAGTAGCACCAGCGACGCGCTCTCGCACTTGTGCAACACACGCGGCGGAAGGACGCTCGCCGCTCCACGCTGCCCAGGCAGCTGCCTCGCCACCACCTAACCATGTTGACGAGGTAGATACAACAAGAGTATAAGCCGCGCAAGATGACAATCGAATTTTCGGCCATGTTGGTGAAGTTATAGTGACGTAGTTTAACCTACAATTGCCTACAATACTGTTTTGTTATCCGCACTTTTCAGCGGTTGATGACGTCACGAAGCGCTTATTGTGACAAGGTTCTATCCCACTCACATCATGCGCGGCTTATGTATATAAAGTTCAAAGGTCAGAATAACTACCAAAAATATTAGAAAACTAGTCATATCAAATCAATTATCGAGTCAAGTTCAATATGTTCTAAATCTTGGTAGGTACCTATATCTGTGCTATGTTCTTGAATGCACAGAAGTGTAAAGCTTTGAGAGTGCAACTTTGAGGTAGGCTGGGAATTAAAAGACGAGAAAGAGGTTTTTTCCCCAAACATTTACACCATACACGGCCGACGTCGCTCGATTGAGACTATTGCTACTTCCGGGACGTCGGTTAAGCTTGAGACTATTGCTATTTCCGGAAATAATTTGGAATACATACATTTTTCAGACCCTCGTCGTGTCGATCACTGCAATTGATGATAACTTTGGTTCCGGATTTCTTGATAGGCTCCCTCAGCAAACGCAGATAAGTATACTACTTAGCAAGTCTCCCCTTCTCCTACGAGCTATCCCCTATACTCACGTGTATTGGCCTGATTACGCATGTAAAGTCTGAGCGCTTCAGCGTCAGCAGTGTGTGGTTGGTGCGTGATCACACATTTAGCGCAAACTTGTACGGTCACAGCTCGTGCTCGCCAAGACACCCTAGCGTCCGCTATGAACAACACGCTTTCTAACGGACGCCAGTCTTCAGCCCTACATTTATGAAACAATTTTTAATAGAGTGAAGTTTAAGATTTCCACAAATTTATGTTGATGTATGCTCACCTTTGAATTGTATCTAAATCAAACATATCTAAGCTAATGGACGCGGGTGTTGTGTTATCCATAATTTCTACACCACGAACTGACATATCGACACCTGGAATCAATAAACAACCGATTTCTTTATGTAACAGGTAGTCCCGTGCCACATACCCTCAGAGCAACCGTCTATAGATAGTCACCAGTTTTCTTCGTGGCGACTACTATGCAGCTCTGATATAAGTAGCCCAGTAAATATGTTTGCGTTTCAAGGGCACCACATTACATTGGAACATCTCAAAAACAAGATCTTAGAACAATAATTAGTTCTAATTTTTGCCACGCGACAATTTAAACTGGGAAAGCTATAATGACGTTACGTCATCAGCAACTGTTGGACTGTTCTGACGTGCAGAGTGGTTATTAGTTGCCCTGAGCATATACCTAAATAGATTTAGGAAAACGGCTAAGTACGAGTTGGACTCGCGCACGAAGGATTCCTTGCCATCATACATTATTATAAAACAAAGCAGCGACTAGAGTCTAGACAGACAGACGCTGTGGAGGGCTGTTCGCGATAAACTGAATTGCACCGATTACCATGCTGCTTTAACTAATGGATAGAGTGGTTCTCGAGGTTTTAAGCATAAAATACACGTAACGGTATACTTGCGCAAACCTAGTACCTACAAATTAGGCATGCGCACACTTATTTTGTAGGTAAGTAACGTAAGTTACGTGTATTTCATCCTTAACTAGTAGCTACGGTAGTATGTAAGTACTTACATCATACTATTCCCTATTCTGTGCCTACGGTTCATGAGATAAAGTCTGGTGACATACAGACGGCAACCTTAGTAATATGGTTCCGTTTTACCCTTTGAATACGGAACCCTAAAAAAAGAATAATTATTATTAAAGGGTCGCTAGACAATTGCTAGCATTCCCTTGAAGCTCTTTCTATTAAACTCTGGTAGAGGTCTAGTTTGCACACGTTCTACCCAGGTCGACGACATTTATATACCTAAGCACATATATAAGAATACTATACTAGTCTACCTAAGTCACAATCTAGGTCTGCCACTTACCAGCTTTGGTTCTGATTGATTTTGTAGGTTTCACCGATTTCACGACAACCAACAAGTCCACATAAACATTGTTCTGTTCTTCTAAAAGGTTCAGTTAATATTATAAATAGCACTATGTAAGTACCTAAGTTAATTTTTAATATAATAATTAATTAAATATTTTTGCAAAACATAGGTCTCCAGTTAAAGGTAAAAAGGCGTAAGCTGAGCTTTGCATTTGTGTGAGTGCACGTATGTGAACGTATATTGTGAAGTGTTTTACACACTCATGTGTTGTACCTACACACAGCTACACAGAGCCTTTTTACTCTACTTTTCGTGACCACTTAAACAAATGCAAAGCTCAGCTTACGCCTTTTTACCTACTATGAAATCTTTTCACCCCGAATGGATAGAAGCCTATGACTATCCTCAATTAATAAGGGTTTTCTTGGCCTTGGTCCGTTATTAAAATTTCTAGGCAATACGTAGTTAAATACCCAACGGGAACTCACCAGGTAGTTTCAAAACTTCAGCTAGTCCATAATACCCAGCACATTGTTTAGTAGGTATGTGCAGAAGTGGCAAGTAGGCGCTGAAGGTTCCACCGCTATGGATGCTCACGTCTGACATACCCTCATTGAGAGACAAATAAAATGGAGAAGAAACCTGGAGTGGAAATTAAATTAAACGCATACCTAGATAATTTTAAACATTGTTTCATTCTAACTAGAAGTAGATAAGGTGAATCTAATTAAGATTTTTGAAGAAAGCTACATACCTGTGGTCGGTAGTTCTCATTATCTCCACTTTTCACGCATATTTTTGGCGAAGTAATTTCAACTGTAGATTTAATGCGAAATGTGAGTAAGTAATGTAGGTAACCATCATAGATTACAAACACATTATACGGTAATTAGGTAGAATTATATTATTACCGTACTAAAATTTATGTTATAAAAATTTAATGAGCATGTTAAGATACAGCTATAGTGGAAATAAGTACATACCTACATCACCTACTAGAAATCTTTCATAAAAAGTTAAGACAAAATATTCTGAACCCCAAACATCAATATTAATTGTATCTACTTCTGAATCTCTTATGGTGAAAGAGGTAACCCCTCTTGATTCCCCACTTTTCTTTTTAGATCCCACCGTGCGTGGATTGTTTTTTGCTATTACAATTCCGACAATTAAAGCGTTTTTAATGTTTATATTCAAGTTATTTAATCTAACAGTTTGAACTCCCGCCATTTTTATGAATTAGTTGTGAGTGATGAGAGGAAGCAAATAGTTTAAAAAAAGTCGAACAGAGATCCGGTTTTTCCGTATTCAGTGCGTTCCGAATTGCTACTACAAAGTCAGCGCCTTTTTTTATAATTTTTTTTTATATTTTTTTTTTAGTTCCGCGGTCGCTCTTTCGTCCGTTGCCGGGCGTCTCTGACAAAGTCAGCGCCTAGGATAAATTAGTGTTTTTCTAATATTGAGGATTGTATGTTAACCATACATTATAACTTGCTCGGGCTGCAGTAATTCTATTTAATGGCATGTGCTAACGTTTGTTATATGCGTGAATCGGACCACATATTTTGATAAGTTAAAAAAAAACTTAAATGTCACTTGACCCTTGTCAAAAGTCGCTCTTGGCCTTGTTTGTTTGTTCTACGCTGCCGCCAAAAATAAAATATATAATTTTATGTAGATAAAAACGAAAAGTTACCTAACTACACACACACACAGGAAATTATTGTATTAGCTGGACATCATTATTGGACATAGATTTACTTACATCTGATTTTGAAATATTGACATAGTAGATCCTACAGCTAATATGCTTTTTAAAGTCGATCCAAGTACTTTAAACTCTGCCGAGCCCAACTTCGAGATACGCGAATTAGAAAGGCAAGGTGTGGGCTATTTAAATAGTTCAAAGCGCTTTTGTGAAGTGTCCAGAGATTTCTCAAAACAATATGCTCACATATATTCCGCTAGACTCGACACATATAGAAATATTCTGCATCCAATAATTAAAAAAAAGTGGTCTGACTCGCATAAGATTTTAAAACTGTGTGAATTACGTGAGAAAGGAACAACTTGTATTGTAGTTGGTACACTCTTTAAACTACAGACATTGAAACCTAGTATTCTTAAACAGTTATCAGATCAATTGGAAATCATCCCTCAACCTCCAAGGTATGTTTCTAATATTTTTAGGTCTCTATCCTTTGTACTTAATTGAATGTATATTTAATAAGATGAACATCAACTTCACTGAATTTCTTTGCTTCAATATGTTATCTAAATAAATGTTATGTTATCTTAAATGTCTTAAAAGTCATGTTATATTATCTTAAATGTATATAACTAAAACAGGTTCAAATATAATAATAGTGCCATCTTTCAGGACTCACTTTGTTCATGACACTGATACTTTAGTATTAGAAGATGAACTTCAAAGAATAAAATTAGTTGGAGCCTCGATTGATGTTCATCAAGTTGTGACTGGTGTTGTATGTGCAGTCTTAGGTAAGAACAATTTACTGTAATGTAGGTACCAAAGATGGCCCCAAAATGTGGGTAACCAATGCAGATGCTGTTTTACCACATCAAGTTGTGAGATATGTATAGAAGATAAAAAATTGTAGTTCATTTCTGGAGTAATAGTAAGCTAGTGTCATGAACACTCATATAAATGGACTTAGCTTATTGCTGCTTACGGGGTAAGTACTTTTTATGTATGCCAGTCTTTTTCGTTGATCGACAGTTGCCCCACTTGCCGGTGAGGTTGACTGTCTTCTACCAAGAAGAATCAACATTTATTGATTTCAATGTAAAAATCAATAAATTTTGTTATCACAAAAAAAATATTGAAATCGGGTAAATGTTATTGACTTTTATTTTATTGATAGTTGTGTTTATGTTGCTTCAGGATCTGAGGATGAAGATGGTGTATTCACTCTCAAAGATGTATGTTGGGCAGGTTGCAGTGTCCAGAAACCATTACCGACATTAAGTGCTGACAGGTTAGGTATCTTACCTATGATATTAAAACTAGCGGACGCCCGCAGCTTCGCCTGCTTGGCAAATTATGACGTATTTACTAAAAAACCACTATCCATTGATGAAAACCGCATCAAAATCCGTTGTGTAGTTTTAAAGATCTAAGCATACATACGGATGGAGCGACTTTGCTTTATAATATGTCTGTACTGATACTAATGATATATAACTTATGCACTGATACCCTAGAAGGCATTACTAAATCACATTATTTTTTTTTTCACACACACAAATCATATCACCGTACTTTACTCCCACTTTTCGCTGGGTACTGTATGTCCCATGCAATAGGATGTGGTTTCAGGATACTTTGAGTGTTCTTGCTAGAAGCTATTCAGTCTGTCAACAGGTACACTCCTTGAGGTGAGTATGACTTGGACTTTCAAGATTTTGTAAGCGCCCCTTAGCACCCAAATCTTAATTTAGCAAACAAGTCTTAATATCATATTATTAAACACTAGCTGTTTTATGATTTCCAATTTTCCCTTCCCTGAACTTACACAAAAATAAGGCAAAACAGTCCAGCCTTTCTCGATTTTTACCGAAACAAACAAACTGCAATTCATTTGAAGAAGATTACACTTGTTTCAATCCAGGTTCCACTCGTCATACAACTTTCATTTTCAGGTATGTTGTCCTGATGTCAGGCTTAAATGCTTCAAATACAGCCGACCATATGTTTTCTATGCATTTATTCTTGGAATGGCTGGCTGGCCTCTCTGGCACATCAGAATATCAAGAAGAGGTATCAAAGATTGTTCGAGTTATAGTAGCTGGTATGTTTGAATTCATTAGAGCCTTCTTAGAAAATATAACAAACTTATGTATTTAGAAATATATAAGTATCTTTTTGGTTAGATCCGATAGCACAAGCTTATTTTAAGCTTAGTTTGGGCTAGAAGACATTGTTTGAGAATGTCCAACAACATTTATTACTATTTATTTATTCTTGTTAGGTCGACTTAGACCAAACGAGCGAATGCTCATTCTATCCTCTCTCCTTCAAATTCTTTTAAATTAAACAGACCTGTTCGCATAGATTCAATAGAATATTCCAAGAAAGTCGTCTAAATCGTAGTGTTCAAGGATTCTAGTTCTTGGTTCTCGTTAATCCACAAAGTGTAAACTGTCGTTAAGCCAAAAACAAGCTTCCGTTTACACTTAAAAGATCTAGAAAAAATGCTCTTGTACTAGCTCTAGCACATTGTTCATTTGGTATAAACCCACTTTAACTGATATCTAAACTGGACATATTTTTAATATTGCTGACTGAGTTTTCGGTTAGATTACACCAATCATGGTCATTGGATGATTGTTCAACTGAGTCAACCCGACAATATGTTTAATATCAAAATGTACCATTTTGAATAGATATTAGTTATGAGTTTAAATAAAGCCTACCTACTTAATTTTAATACATTTGGTCACTTTAATGACTGAGTAAATTTGTTTATCAATTGCAATTTTTAAATCGATTTTTTTTTTCATTCAGGTGGAGTATTTGCAAATCATTCAACTGAGAGTGGTGTCAATGAAGCTGATTTTACTGCATCTGTGGAGTTGATTGATAACTTTGCAGCTGCGGTCAGTGCTGTGGCCCCGCTAGATCTAATGCCAAGCAGTAAAGACCCAACAGGAATCATGTTACCACAAAAACCTTTTCATTATTGTAAGATCTATTTATGGCTATGGTATCTATCTAGAGTAAGGCCACCGAGACGAGAGAAAAACGTTTTATCTCTCGTCTCGGTGGCCTACTTAAACAAAGCTTCAGGATTTAAAGCATTTTTATTTGCTAGTACTACTAAATAATGTCTTGTATTTATTGGTATTTTTGTTTTATTATTTCAGGCTTGTTTCCAAAGGCTATAGAATACAAATCATTCAATAGGGTTCCCAATCCCTATGAATGTGATATCGGAGGTAATATACCTTGTTATCGGATAATATTATAATAATGTTCTTTATACATATGTAACAGATATTTAATTGTTAAAATATTTCCAGGTTTCACATGTTTGGGCACATCAGGTGAATCAGTTAAAGACATAATGAGATACAGCAAAGTGGACAACTGTCTAGAAGCAATGAAATGTACATTACAGTGGCGTCATTTAGCACCAACGTGTCCAGATACAATACCATGCACACCATGTACAACTACTGACCCATTTATTATATACACTTGTCCAGCAATATATTTTAATGGAAACTCTGATGAATTCGTCACTGATATTTACAAAGGTAACACTAAATTAGTTTAAAAAAAAAATATTGTACTCTGTGACCTCTGTCTATACAACCTCATCATATCATCATGCATTAAACTTTTTCCCAACCCAGTGGGGTTGGCTTTCCAGTCTAACTGCGATTGCGACTGCCAAATATGTAAATTGAATTGTCAGTTTGGTCCAAATTACCCGCTTTTCCCTAAATGCATTTGAAAGTACTGACAAAAGATTTTATTTTTGGGTTTGTTCTGGCTAATTTCTGAAATAGCCGGACCGATTTTAATAGGACTTGCACTCAGATAGCTGATGTTATAGGGAGTAAAATAAGAAATTACAGGGTAACTGTCTATCTTCATTTCTGTATGCGAAGTTACGGGACATATTTTCTTACAGTTTTCACAGATAGAATAAGATCAGCTTGGGGCAACGCAGGTTTATGATTTTGTCTTACCAAGATCGAAGACCAGGATAAAAGTTGTCATCATAATACAAGCTATTTTAAGCGGGGTGAGCTGCGGCCCAACACAATAAATGTACATAGTACCTAATGAAGATTTCTTTTTCAGGAGATGCTGGTCAAACTACGAGGCTTGTATGTGTTCCTAATTTTAGTGATACGAAAACCATAGCGCTTATAAATTTAGCGAACTTAGAGTGTTATAGTATGAAATTTTCTTAAATAAATACTTGCATGTGTAATGTAAATAAACTATTGGTCTGTTGAAATTTTTATTTATCTATCCTGTGGTTGATTTTTTTTGCCATTCAGAAACAACCTAACAAAATGAATTGCACAGCGCCACATGCGGTGCGGCGGTCCGATTTATATGCGGCTCCGTGTTTTTTTTTTATGGTTTCGCCAAATTGACGCCGCCGCCGCCGCCGCCCGCTTGGTGGTAAGTCGTGACGACGTCTAGCGATTGTGGCCCACTCACAGCACACAATACTATAGAGAGTGGCCGTCAACTTGACGACCTACTGATGTGCCTCTTCACACTCCGCTTAAAGAACCCAGGGTTATATGTGGGAGGAAACACGTGCACAGGCAGGGCCAGGCCACTATTTTTCGGCAGAGAAACGAACGTTTAAAACGTTCGGTTCTCGCGAACATGCTGTGTGGGAGTGGCATCTCTGCCCGACACGCGTTGTTCGGGATCGAAAGGAAGGTGAGGCGGGAGGACTTCTTATCTCATTATACCTATCCATCTGAATTCAATATAGGTAATAATTGAATATTATACGATGCTTCCAATTTCCCGAATTCCAAATCAGAAATGAATGAGTAAATCATTCAACCGAATGAAGTAAAGAAACATGTGACCGAATGAATTAGTCTGTGTTTTTTTTATTGATAGCTTCCCGATTACCTATAAACTCTTTGGTTGGCTTCCCTTTCATTAATTCGTTCATTACTCAGCAATGGTTCGAAAATATTAGACGTGTTAATTATTGTTTCCGTGCTAAAATTGAGTTTAAGATGGGTTTCTAGTAAGAAAGTTTGCACACGTGCGTGTGCCTTCACACCGTAATAAAAATGTTGTAAGTAATCCATATTTTATAGTTAAACAGTTTCCCCATAATGTAATATTGTACAATGATCAAGGTCGCAACATCTTTTGTAATTTTAGCTTGTCCCTATACTACTATACTGCTTACATTATCTTTTTATCGATGTCGCAAATAAAATAAGTGTCTCAAATGGTAATACCTAACTACTGTGCAATGTGTAATAAAATTTATTCCGTCCGTCCGTCCTAAATTCCGAATATAAACTTTCACCAAGCACCGTGAGGGCCGACCTGTCATAAGCCATAAAATTCCAAGAAACAAAACAAATGCCAAGCGTTAAGCTTCTCTCCCATGTATAGACTGATTTTACTACCTTTCCTTTGCATTACAATTTGAAAATGGTTTTCTATTTTAAATTGGAAAATATTTACAGATACAAATTAGTATGTAGTAGTCCTATAAAAAATAGTAGTCATCATTTTGAACAACAAAAGAGAGGAGTTGTATTGAAGAACTGTTTAGCTTGTAATTTGTAAATTACGCTGTTATTATTAGAGTATTACTACAAATAATAAAATAAGGTCATATTGTTGAATGTTCACAACCTGAAACTCAGGTTACCAATGCTTGAGAAGATAATGTGTCAATTGAAGTCAATTGAATTCCTACATAAGATGTAGGAATTGAATTGACTGCAGTTTTTTGTTTTAATAAGTTAACACAAAAAACTGCCACAGCGGTGATAGAAAGCCAAAATTAAATATGGATTTAGGATTAATGTTCCTTTCAAACAACACATAAATTTTAATATTCTCTACACAAACACGTTTTCAGGAACTGCTCAAATTAAATCAAACACAACCCTAACTGTCTCTATGGCCTATCTCTAGCAATGTATTTTGAAAAAAATAAAGCCAAAAGTGGTTAAGTTGAGAAGATTTGGAGTGTTACTCTGAAGTTTAAAATGAAATGATAAAGTCTTGTTCTAGTTTGAAATTGTTCTATACTAGTTAATACCTGGGGGTACCCCTATGTGGTTAAATAGCAGTTAGTGTACCTTTTACTATAAAATTAAATTAGCCCTTTTTGAAAGACCAGGGCCCCGTTCAATAAAGCTTACAAGTCGACATAATTGTCAAAAAGTGACTTAATTATCAAAAAGTGACTTAATTGTCAAATTGTCACGCTGAGGCTGTTCAATAAACGCGACAAATAAGTCCAAAACCGACAGGTAATTTGTGACAAATTTGTCGCTGGAAAACGCGTTTAATAAAACTCGACATATATGTATGTCACCACAACCAAACACCAGCCAAATTTATTTGACAATTGTTGGTTGACAATTGTCGAGTTGTCATGACAATTATGTGACCTTAAATAACTTTTTTACCACAGCCCCCACGCTTGGGTACTTGGAGTATGTTGATCAACATACTTCGGACTGCAGAGATTTTATTTAGTGGTATGTAACATCTGTCAGGACCCTGTTAAATATGGCGGACCATCCTACACGACAGACATATGTCTGTAAGCGACAATTCGACAATTTTTCTGTTTAATAAAACTTACAGGCGACAAATTTGTCATGGTAGAAAATTTACAATTATGTCGAATTGTCACGATATTCTACATATTTCTGTTCAATAAAACTTTTTAAGCGACAGGTGATAGGCGACAATTTTGTCGTGAAAAACTTATCCAAACTGTTTTATTAAACAGAAAATTGTCATGACGTCACGACTTATTTGTAGAATTGTCGGACAATTCCGACAGGAGAATTACACTCTGTCGCGAAATCATATTTTGAATATTGAAGGTTGTATGTTTTTATAAAAGGTTTAATTTAAAAAAGGGTATGTAGATGAACATAAAAGTTCCCAAGTGTGCGGTGGGCGGTGCTAAAAAGTTATTCGAGGTCAAAGGCCAACGTGTTCGGTTTTATGGAGTTTTCTCGTAAACGGTGATTTTTTAAAAAAAATAGTTGAAGACAAAGTTATAAATAATAAAATAAGCGAAAGTCTGAAAACGGCTTTCTGCCGGTCAAACTCCTGTCTCCGAAGGGTTGTTCCGGTACATTTCCGGTCATAAAAAGTTGCCCTTGCATCTATTCTAATCAAGCACGCAGTATGTAAAATAAATTACCTAAAATTTTATTAGTCTCTCAGTTCATAATAATGAATAAATTCGCTGAAATAATTTCTTTTCAAAAATAATTATTTTACGGTAGGTGAAACAATGTTTTTATGATTCGGATCTACGTCAGTAACGCCGAACGCCACACTCTTCAAGTATATACCTCTTCTTTTTCTTTTTAAAAACGTGGCTCAATCGATGTTCATTGATGATTTCGCCAATGTAAAGGTAAAGCTTGATTTTTCCCGCACAGAAAAACTAGTTACACGGAACTAGATCGCCGTGCGGGACAAGGAAACGTTGCTCGGTATTGCAATTGAGCGTTTGGGCCTGGAATTTTGCACAGCGCTAGAGGTAACCTAAAGGAAACCAGCCACACACTCCGCAAAAATCCAAGTCCAAGTACCTAGCTACTTCATGAGAAAATTATTTTGAAGGTAAAGAAGAAGCGCAACCTAAATACTCCAGTCAGAAATTGTCTGACAATTCTACAAATATGTCATGACGTCATGACAATTTTATGTTTAAGGAACCAAATTTCTTGACAAGTTTTTCACGAAAAATAGTCGCCTGTCACCTGTCGCTCAACAAGTTTTATTGAATAGAAATATGTAGGAATATCGTGACAATCCGACATATTTGTATTTTTTCCACCTTCACAAATAGTCGCCTGTAAGTTTTATTGAACAGAAAAATTGTCAAATTGTCAGTGACAGACATATGTCCGATTGTCGGATTGTAACCTTTATTGAACGGGGGCCAGGTGTTCCTTCCAAATTAACAGTTTATTGTAAAACAGCCAAATCAATTTAGTGACTACTGAGGATCATATACCTACCTACACATTAGGTCCAAAATTCGTTGCTCTGTGCAGTAGCAAAAAAAAATTATAAGTATATGAAAAAATCGGAGTACATATTATAAATGATTTATGTCATTATTAATCAGTAGATAAATCCTACTAATATTATAAACGCGAAAGTTTGTGAGTATGTAAGTTATTAAGTATGTATGTATGGATGGATGGATGTTTGTTACTCTTTCACGTAAAAACTACTGAATGGATTTTAATGAAACTTTACAATAATATAGCTTATACATCAGAATAACACATGGCTACAATTTATAATGATATTGTGTGAATTGTTCAAAATATGACGCGGCGCGACGGGAACGGGAAAAAATCCAAATTACCACGCGGACGAAGTCGCGGGCGACCACTAGTCATTTATAATACTATGATTTTTTCATATACTTATAATTTTTTTTTTCTATAAAAAAATAATCAATCGAGTTATAGGGGTTGTAAAAGAACGTGGTTGTGTTAGGATATTATAGGGCAATCTGACAAACTATCAGATTGCCTCAAGGAATGTACATTTCTGATATGTCTACCAGCTCTCATTCTATAGACCGAACGTACTTAAATGTCAGTGCGGCTAGTTCTGTCGCGCCGTAACCTGTAGGTATGATAGTGAACGGTATCTTGCAGGTGTTGCAGACGATATAAATAGGTCAGTGAACTCTATATCTGGAGTTGATATTATCAAATTGAGGCCATAACTGGAATTGTCAACAAACTTATGATACCCGCTTAGTATTCAAAAGACAGACATAAGTCATGCCTATATACCCGAAGCGGTAGGTTTACCCCTCGAATCACACACCCATACATTGCCAGTAATTTTGTTGGTCCCACATAAGGGGGCAGCCTATTGTCGTTACCTACACTATAGAAAATCTATAACCAACCTGTAAATATAAATCAAATTTCCAACAGCCAGGACAAACTTTACATACCTGTTACATTCATGAATAAAATCTCTGCAGTCTGAGCAGTATTTCAAAGACATGGTTTAAAACTTAATAATATTGGATGGAAACAGGCGTTACCTGGCGAAAATCCATGACAAAGTTTTTAACATCTAACTTACCATTACTTTTAAAACTTAATACACCTATCTCCAAAGAGTATAATTCCTAATTAAACTAGTATACACCTATTGTCACTTATTTGTCCTTGGTACACATAATCGTCGACAACTTCGAGTGTCCATCACACTTTAAGTAAGCACAACCTGCACATTCGACATGACTGTGGATAGTTGTACCTACAGCTTTAGATTGAGGATAGATGCATACGATATTTTTAAAATCGTATTCTTATACCTGAGCCATCAGTCAGTGGTCATGGTCATACGAGATGAGAGGCTCGTGGGAATTCGCTTACGGCAACCTTTCACAGAAATGGAGACATTTTTGATGATTTTGTCCAATCGTAATCAGCTTGCCTGTCAGACTGTTAGCTCACGGTAGCGGCGTTACTTTGTACTACGGCGTGCGTCATCGTAGCGATTACGAGACTAGGTGGCTTTTATTTATGATTATTAAATTATCCTTACATAAGGCTGCGAACCCCCATACATATGCTCGCAGACCCCCAAGCTCCGCGGGTCCTAGGTTGAGAAACACTACTATAAATCTATCATTACATGCCTATCTGATCCTGATAACGTTCACTAGTACGTCAGTTGCTTAGAAAGTATAATTCATGGTAGGTATAGGTAGCTACCTCACGTTCTAAGGTTTTGTAATCATGGTTTATACCTGTGTATACCTACGCAATCACGTCTAGGCCATGTCAGTCATGTTGAAAGACTGAATTAAGTTGGTATTACAACATAGAGAACAACAACATAGTATTGGTATTACACAGTAGAGTGATATACTGAATTCTATATGTGATTTCGAAAGATTTTTTTTTTTGAAATGTTTAATCATGGTCATAGCGTAGACACCTATAGAAGTTTAGGCCCGTCGGCTGGCGCCTCTTTAGACTCGGTGCCCCAGTCGGCCCGAGTTCCCCGTACTCGTTGACCACCCAGAGAAAAGCCGGCCCTGACCAAGCCCTCTTCAAATACGCTCACAGCATTTACGTTGTAATCAGACAATGTTGTCACGCAATGAGCTATGCATGGCTAAACTAGATCTAATGGTGACGAGTATCACTTATATCAAATTAATTTGTTCCCGGTTCCGTTATAATAGGAATTGATTTGACAAGGGTGCAAACATAATAATAATATTATTATGACGTAGAACGACGTTACACTTATATTATTAGCGTAATTTTCTACGTCATCGAGTCATCAAGGATGTATACGCTTGACCAAAACAAGTATGACATCATAGTAATGTATGTAGTTATGTACAGCGCTGACTCATGTTTACCTTTACCATAGGATTCAAAGCAAAAACGAGAACATAACGTTGTGCAATGTTGCGAAATATTAAAGCTCTTTGCTATGTCAATACATATGTTACAGTTAAAATTGGACTAGTTGATACCCGCTTCTGCGTTGATGCATGCTTCGTTCACATCAACATATTTTTTTCATTTTGACCTAGTAGGGCGATGATAGAGATTTTTGCAACAACCTTTATAAATATACCTAGGTACTAGAGACCCGTCTCGAAGACCCGCCGGACGGTGTACCTATTGTATGAAGCACTTCATCATACAATAAACCTTATTGAATCGATTCTATATATTTTTTTTTTTTTTTTTTTTTATATTTAGGTCGACAAATTGACGCCACTCGCCTGATGGTAAGCTGAGGCGACGTCTGGCAATTGAGGGCGACTCTCACAGTACACAGGAATACTATAGAGAGTGGCCCTCAACTTGACGACCCTGTAATGTGCCTCTTCACGCTTCGCTTAAAGAGCCCAGGGTTATATGTAGGAGGAAACACGGGCGCAGGCAGGGCGTTCCAAGCCACCATCGTTCGGCAGAGAAACGATCGTTTAAAACGCTCGGTTCTCGCGAAGACGGTTTCCACGGTATGAGGGTGACATCTCTGCCCGGCACGCGTTGTTCGGGATCGGAAGGGAGAGGGTGGGATCAGGTTGAAGAGCTCTTCAGAACACTCACCGTGGTAAATACGGTAGAACGCGGCCAAGGAAGCAATTGTTCGGCGCTGGGCTAGCGGCTCAAGGCTTCCCGTTACCTCCGGACAGTCTATAATGCGAACAGCGCGTCGCTGCATAGCGTCGAGTGCGTCCAGCAAATACTTCGCGGAGCCGTCCCAGAGGTGAGAGCAGTATTCAACGCAGGGTCTAATCTGCGTTTTGTACAGCAGACACCTCTGGTGCGGTGTAAAGAATCGCTTTACCTTGTTCAGTATTCCTAGTTTCCGCGTAGCTAGCCCAATACATCTCTCAATGTATTTTGTGTTATTGAGCTCTCGACGAACGTCTATGCCAAGGATGTCTAGATTGTCCTTCATTGGTAATATTGCATTCTGAAGAGTGGGTAGGGGAAGGAAAGGGGATTTTTTCGCTGTAAATGCACACGCCTGTGTTTTGTGGGCATTGAACTCGACCAAGTTCTCGGCACCCCATTGGGAGATACTGTCGAGGCTTCGGTCGAGATCACCCACGAGATGTCGTCTCTCCTCCTCTATCACAGATCGCCCCGCCGTCGGACGAACCGAGTAACTCCCGTGCAATGTACTGTCATCTGCATAGCAATGAATGTTCCCGAGGGAAAGCATATCATTGATATGCAGAAGAAAGAGAGTTGGTGACAGTACGGACCCCTGCGGTACCCCGGCATTCACTTGCAAAAAGCGAGAAGCCTGGCCATCGCAGAGGACCCGCACTCGGCGCTCGTTTAAAAAACTGGCAATCCAGCTGCACAGTTGAGGAGGTAGACCATATGCCGGAAGCTTGGAAAGGAGCGAAGCATGCCAGACCCTATCGAAAGCTTTGGCGATGTCCAGGCTAATAGCCAAGGACTCGCCAAACCTTTCCATAGCCTCACCCCATACATGCGTGACGAATGCCAGGAGGTCACCCGTTGATCGTTTTGGCCTGAAGCCATATTGCCGATCATTGATTAGCGAGTGATCCTCCAGGTATCGCATGAGCTGCTTATTAATAAGAAGCTCGAGCACCTTGCAAATGACTGAGGTGACAGCTATGGGTCGATAGTTGCCTGGATCGGATCGATCCCCTTTCTTGGGGATCGGTTGTACGTTCGCCTCCTTCCAGGCCTCCGGCACGAGGCCTGTAGAGTATGACAGGCGGTACAGACGCGTTAATACTGGAGACAACTCAGCAGCACATTTTCGTAGCACCACCGCCGGAATGCCGTCAGGGCCACTGGCTTTCCGCGTGTCGAGTGACCGCAGCACTGCCCGTACATCACATTGCCTGATAACAATATCAGGCATAGTGTGGCCACAGTTGGCGATGGCGGGGGGCTGCAGGCCACGGTCATCGACCCGGGAATTAGCCGCAAAGAGGTCTGCGAGCATGTCCGCCTTCTCTTGGGCTTTGTGAGCCAGTGATCCATCAGGAAAACGCAGTGGTGGCAGCGAGGGTTGACAAAAATTTGACTGTACGGCTTTGGCCAGTTGCCAGTATCCACGGCTGCCCGTGGGATGGGATGTGAGCTCCTGACCAAGCCGCGCGACGCGCTGGGCATCCGCTCTCTTGAAGGCCCTCTTGCTGAACCTAGTGGCTATATATTACTGAAAACTACTGCATCTAAGCGTACAGACGGCAGGAGTGACCTAATACTATGTTTCTTCTATATGTTTGTTTATTCTCGAATTTGCAAGAGACTCGAACTTGAAAAAAATATCTGTACTATGCACAGAGGAACAAAGATCTTTAGTGTGTTGGTAAAAAATTTTCCTCAATGAGCCGGATTAATTGCAAATACTTGATATTTGCAATTAATCCGGCTCATTGAGGAAAATTTTCATAAAAAAATGCATACTTAATTGAGCCATAATCTACAAAATTTCGGACAGCGACGTTTTGTTTTATTTTTATTTGTAAATATTCCTATGATTTTTTACATTTGAGGTAAATTTATGACATATAATTTTTGACATTTAATTCTTTTGACATTGTATTTCTTGTAGACTTGTATGTAGTGACCTTGTAATATTAATTTCATGACATTTACTATAGAATGATTTTATGATACAATTTTAATGAATATTCTTATGAAATGTTGGTTAAGTACAAGAACTGGAATTATAATATAAAGTGCTTGTTTTTACTAGATTTTATGTAATTGTAATCTGCATGCCTGTATAGGTAGAACATGGTTCGAGCTTTAATATCCTGTAACATCTTGGATAAAATAGTTTGTACCTGTGTTCTAAGATTAAATAAATATGAATATGAATACATTTTTAGCGAGGAACATAGGGTATATAACATCACGACAGAGTTAATAGGAGTGGACCAGCATTGCGTGTAGACTATAGCTTGTTGGACGTTAATAACCGCATCTCTCAAAAATGGTAATTCCTAGGAAAAAAGTTGGAAGGTCATTTTTGTAGGTTATTTTATTATCTACAATTGTGTACAAAACAATTTTTTGATTTACCTACTTAATTCACTATTTACGAGAAAAATCCAAAAAAATACAACTTTAAACTTGAATAACTTTTTTAGCACAAGTCGGATCGATGGGAACTTTTGATATTTGATTTATAATGGCGTACTTAAGACCTGATAATAGAATTCATCTCGTATCATTGTTTAGCAAAGGAACTATGTTATTGTAGGCATTTTTGAGTTATTGTAGGCATTTTTAAGGGTTCCTTACTCAAAGGGGAAAACGGTAACCCTATAATATAACCGATACTCCGCTGTCCGTCCGTCCTGTCACCAGCATGAAGCGTGATACGGAACCCTATTGTGACCTCGTAAGGATAAACCCACGCGGCGGCTCCCGGTGGAGTTATGTAGTCCTAATCTTCAAGACGCCCATACGTATAATATGTTAGGACAACTCACACAACGCCATCTAGTCTCAAACTAAGCAGAGCTTGTGATATGAGTACTAGATAGACTGATATAAATACTTAAAAACTTTTTTTTTTTTTAAATTAAATACATACATATTATACATAGGAATCACCCAGACTTCGGTACAAACAAACGATGTGTCATCACACAAAGTTTGTTCCGACCGGGAATCGAACCCGAGAGATAAGTTTTATAATACTGTTAAGATCAAACACAGTACGCATTCATAAGCCTGAAGCGCCTTTGGTAATTTATGGCGTTTATTTACTGGTGAATAAGAGCATTTTCGTACGTCTATCATAATTATTATTACGTAAATAATAACATTTAATATTTTATGTTTTCCAGTGCCATCATGGCGTCTTCACCGGACAACTTCGTCCTGCTACAACTACAATCATCAACGTCACCGGATTCCGATCCCGTAGAACTTATTCTTTTATCTCAGGTAAATTGATAAACTTTGTTATTTAAGACAAATCTTTTACCTTATTTTCCTGATTTTTCCTCAAAGACATTAAAAATCTTTCAACAAGTAACTTCATTAAAATGCATTTCGTTCAAAGTATGTAACTAAATGTTTCAGGATTTCAACATCTCCGAAAATGAGTGCGAGTCTATGGGATTTGCCGGCTTCGCCCGGCTCGCTCCTCACTAATGAAGAGTGCATGCAGCTGCTTGATACCGATATTGACATCTTTGATAACACCGGTATGTACCATTTATTTAACATGGAATATTTGTATGGCTACAAATATTTGATCCATGTATTTGATCCCTAAATTAAGCTCAGACTGCAAAGATTCATTTCAGTGGGTGGTATTTAAGAACTGTCCTGCCTTTTGGAATTTTGGTTTCATTTACTTCTCTAAAGTGCGAGGCAAAGGCAATAATCTTGCCCCCTATTACGTGGGACCAACAAAAATAATGGCATACTGTGGGAGTGTAATGCACCTCTGCTTATTCCTTCCGAGACATAGGCGTGATGTTTGTCTGTCTGTGTCTGTTATCAAATTAGTTTATACTCTTGTCAGTTAATTTCAAGTAAGCAGTATCTACATATTATTTATAATTAATTATATATATATATAAATATTAATTATATTATTATACTTTCTAAGCTGCGTTATGGATGCTGGAAGTCTCTGATTTTAAAGAATGGTCGATTTCGTTTCGTTCTTGACACCTGTTGAGTTAACGTTCTGCTTTTGTATGAAACCTACTAATGTGGGAATGTACTGAGTTCTTTGAGATTTGTTTGTTCTCTTCGCTCGACAACATAACCGTAACGTAAGCCGCACATTGTCTCCTATTTGTGAGAATAAGCAAGTCTTATTGATAATAATGGATGATAGCACAAGATTTTCGTGTATTTTTTTATATGTTACTGAATTCCATATCAAAAAACAGGTCGAGAGACTGAAATGCCGCCCTGGAGACCTAGAGGTTATTTGACAAGACTGCCTTTACAAACATTAATGTCGGCAATGCGGATGCCAAAGTCTCATGCCTTAACAGCATCGACGCAGTCTTTTCCTCGCTGGATATTTCCAATTTTTGCTGTGGGTAAAACCCCAGAAAGCTATCTGCTAAATTGTTAATTGTGTGGAATCAGCAATACCTACTTATACTTTAACTGCTAATCGCTAATCTCTTACTAGCATGTTGAGTAAAACAGTTAAAGTATTTTTGAAATTGATGTCACCGTCGCCATAGTGACTATTTCCATAAACGAGAGATAGGCATTGTATATACCCAGTATTCTCCAGTATTGTTGGCCCAACGTATTAAGACCTACTAGTTATCCCAGCGAAATTTGTATCGCCTCAAATATAAAAAAAAAAGAGAGTAAATTAATATTTCATGCAAATGTATGTATTATTAATTATAATTGAAAAACGCGACGGACGGACAGACGGATAAATTGTCGTATTAAATATATAGAGCCTTAGTATTAGCCTATTACCGCTAAGCAGGAAGTGGTGGTTCAGTCTTAATTGATCGGCAGGGGCACCTACAGGTGAGATTTTCTTTCACCTTTAAGATATTAGTGGGACCTCTATGCAACTGAAATTGAATAGACTGGAATAATTGAAATTGCGATTATTACATACTCACATACTCACATAAACTTAATCCACGTGCGCAGCAAATCTGACGCTTGAGCGTGACTAAAGACTTGATTTTATGTAATGTAAATTATTTTGCAGACGTGCTAATATTGTGTAGTGCTAATATTGTTGCGTAAAAAGTACTATACCTTCTACGTCTACAAAGTTATAGTCATTATCAGTACGCGTTCGTGGTCTCTTAGTTAATTTGGACGGGCGCAAAGGCCGAGGCTGCGATGATAAAGGTACAACTCATACGCTAACCTCACTATTTTTTTGCTCCTAATTAGAATTCGAGTAATATAACGTTGCAGTGCTAACGTGTGTGGTCTTAGCAGATGACAGTTTGAAACTTCGCATTGACTCTTAACCTGGGGTTGTTCAGATACTGCAATTAATTATGAATTTATTGTGAATTTCGTCACTTATCCATACACGGCATAGTGGTAGGTAGGTAACCCACATTCTTCTGAATCAGTGTGCGCACCTGACCTTCAGTCCATGTCCCTAAAATAATCATTTTAGATATTTTATCACAACTATCTTTCAATTCAGTAATTTATTACATACCTAGAATAATCTACCATAAAGTAGTACGTGTATTAGTAAAACAGATAAAGCTCGTTGACGTAGTAAGTGGAGATGCGTGTAGTCTGTGTAGTAAGTTACAATATAGCAATCGCTTCCGGGTCGAAGTCAAACGTTATCATTTAATTTTGTCTCTTAGATTATCTTACTCTTACGATTTACATATATTACTTAAACAATGTTAATATGTTAAAAATTTCTAAATCAAAAATTAATTTTAAAAACTTAAAATTACCGATAGTTACTACGTAATGGTAAAGTTCTGTCGTATTAGCATTTACACTTGACATTTTTTCACTGTAATAGTATCCATGATCTAAACTCAGGTATTAAGTACGGAATTTAGCTGACATCGAGTTTGCCGGCACTCTTTATGTGACTCTTGTTTCGTAATCGAGCTGTTTTGCATCGATTCAGAGGCTTGTAATCGGATAGGTATTTCCCATTCTATGCATCTAATTTGACTAACCTGAATGTAAGAAAGTATTGCGGTCATAAAACGCAAGCGTATTAATTCAATTATCGATATTAATACTCATGTCGATAATTGAATTAATACGCGTTCGTATACCTATGCCAGCTTCCTCTACTGCTTTCTGCAAGTGCTTAACAGACAACCATCGGTGAATCTTCGAGTACCTACCGCCTACTGTTGAGAGTGATTGAGGATTAAGTACAAAAATATCCCCTTAGTAAAAGCAGGTATAAAGCATTACTGTTGGAGGGTAGACGGTCTTATAGCTACCACAAAATGCTACGACTAATCATGATTTACTCACTTCTCCGTCTCAAGAGGGGGATGGAGCAGGACGGCTTCGTGTGGGACTCCCAACCCAGACCTGCCCAATTACCGGGCTGGACTACCATCATGGCGTTTCTCATTAGTCGTAAGAACTTAGCCTAATCACAGGATCACCACAATTCGAGAAAGGGACCGATTTGCGGCCATTTTTTTTCTACCCAAAGTGACGCCTCCGAAACACATGAGGATCGTCGACCTTTTCAAGGTTTTATTATTAAATCAAGGACCAACGGTCCCAACTCCGCCAGGACTTCATGTAGACATGGAGGGTGCCACTTGAGCAACCAAAATGGGGAACCACCGTCATCGCGGCGGTGAGACCGATCATGAACGAGTGGCTGCAGAGGCGGCATAGTGACCTCACGCGACGCAGATCGTTACCGGGCATGTATGCTTCGGTAACTATCTGTTTCGCATCCATCGTGAGGTCACACCTCGGTGTCAACACTGTGAGGTTTCCGACGACGACACTGCATTCCACACGTTGGTGGAGTGCTCGACGTGGGCGAGTCAGCGCCGGGACCTCGTAGTGGGTCTGGGCGTGGATACCTTCTCGCTAGAAAACATGCTTCAAGCCATGGTCTCCATCGCGAGTAGGTATAACGCGGCTGTGTCCTTCTGCGAGCAAGTCATGCTCGCGAAGGAGGCGGCCGAGAGGGAGAGGGAGCGTACCCTCCTCTCTGAGTTCCGCAGAATAAAAAAAAAGCTTTATTATTTTATGGCTTAAAACTGATGCAATGCACTTGTGTTGTTTGATTGACAAGTGTATGTGGGTTGGGTACATAGTTTATTTAAAAAGAAGAATTTAATAAGCACTTATTACACTTGGGGTAAGGAGTTCCACATATGCACCAGACGGTTTGGCAGAAAGTGATACCTAGGGTTGCTAGTACACTGATTCCTATTTTTAAGTCCGCTGCCACGGCTGCCCTACTGTCCATTGCCGGGCGTACCGGGTACACACAAGAATAACCCCAGGGTGCCGGCGGACTTTAGCCAGCTAAGCGGCCTCTGTCAATGATTGGGTCGGGTTTTATCCCGCATCTGGTGTGTTATGATATCCGCACTGAAGCTTGTTTTTTTATGGTTGTTAAACGAGTGCTCATGGTAAACTGATAAATGTTTGTTAAGTATGTTATATGGTTGTTAAATCTAGTTATATTTTCCAATGAGGTCTTCCTTCTTCCTACTCTGTTTAGAGAGGTTAGGTTCAGTTCCAGCCGTTCCTAGTATGACAAACTTGTCAGAGACGTAATTGCTCTTTATACCCTTTCTAGCAATAGAATGTCTTAAATATAGTTTTATAAATAAATCACAAAAACTGAAATGTCATCGGCGCGGCGGGACTCGAACCCACGGCCCTTCCCTTACAGGGGGAATGCTCTAACCAACTGAGTTACGATGACCAACAACATTCTCATCCATCATATTATAACAACAAAAAAGCTTATAACATAGAATGCTTTTCTAATCATGTATAACATAGAGTTCGCCTTTTTGGTAATGTTTGCGACATTGTCATCCCACTTATGAAGTATACAAATTTTTGTGTTTACAATTGTTTTAAAGAAATTTTAACAAATAGGTTCGAACGAGTTTCTTTAAATTTTTCTCTGGTCAATCAACTTAGTCCTCTGTCATATAACATAAGCGATGCCGCTTATGTTTGATACGTATGCACGCATACTCATGAAAATTCAAACTTTTGATAGGTGTCTAAATGAATTTTTGAACTTTTCACATGAAAGTCTACCGAGAATTTACCGTCATGGACGTGACGGTAAATTTATTTGGTAATTATGTTGACCAGTTGACTATCACACTGATCATAAACGACAAAGTCACATTTAAGTGCTATAAAAAAGTATTTATTATCACAATCATTCAGACGAAGCTTAATGATTAGCGGTTGTTCACACGATTATAACATTTTTCTCCTTGAAAAATTGAGATACGCAATATAATATCGGGTTCGTGCTCAACACTATGCTTCATTAGTTGCCGACCTTATTCAGAATTGTCAGATAATAAGATATTAATTAATCTATTGAACTTGTGGCCTGAGGTCAGTTCTGTATAATGGAATTTTTGTTCATCACGGAGATATACCTACATATCAAATCGTGATCACTTACAATTATATAATACACAATTTATTATTTATATAATTTGTCCCCGAGATTTTCCCGTCTTTCTCGACTGCTGTGTAGTGCGATTTAATACACGCAAAAGTTAAGTAAGTTCATTGGACGCATTGTCCAATGATGATATTTTTAATTCCTGAAATTCGAATAACATGCTGAACTGAATTGCTGCTGAACTTCTCTCGGTACTGTGCATAATTGTCACCTGTCAACATAGTAATCATCTTACTGGTTCTCTGCTAAGGGGCTCCACCGACATCTCCAGGGACCACTTCATTCTTACCAGCACGCGGTGCACCTGCTAACACGCGAATGAGGCCCTGACAAACGTAGGTACTCAGTCCCTTGAAGCGCCAATGGGACCCAACCGCCTGGCAAAAAGTCGCCGTAATAAGCGCCTCTGTCTACCTTTTCGGGGATAAATACGTGATTAGTGTCATCTGTATCATTAATCTATTTCAGTTTTCGTGTTTCTAAAAATACACAAACCCACAAACTTAACTAAGCCTTAAAGAATATAATGGCAAAGCAAAAAAGAAGTAAAATTTCTAAGGAGTAATTAATTCAATAATGATAGGCGTATGACTTTATTTGTTCTTGTAATGTTATCAAAATATATATCTGTATTACTATCTCTAGTGACCGTTTGACTGTAGGTAATATACATATGTGATATAAATATAATTGACACGCGAGCACCCCCACGAAACTCATGCTCTTATACGCAGATAAGATGTACGTGACTATTACAGTGTACTGATTAGTGCATTTTCATATTATGCTTGTTTTATTCCATTGGGGTGGAGTGCTACGGGCGCCAGCAGTATCGCTTAAACGCAACCCGATAGTAGCTACTTATAAACGGTAACCTGGAGTACCTAAATGTCCACTTCCATAACACGTGGTATTGAACCGGACACGTCGTGGCCTTGATAAGCCATTTTTATTTTCGCGCGACTGTTAATAATATCATGCAAGCGATTGCTGATTGTGAACATAGCATAAATCTGTAGAAAAATTGCTCTTAGTTTTCAATATTTTAGAGGCACCTTGCAGTATTGAAAATAAATTATCTATTTCTAATTTAAAAGACTTATACACAAAGCAAAAAAGAACACCACTAGCCCCACTCGGTGCCTCGGTGGCACTGTGGCACTGTGGCACATGCGGGGGCTGAACTGATATAAAGCCTCTTTTCAAACTTCGTATTATGTTACCTTGCATGTCTATCAGGTTTCCTTCTGATCCACTCTTCTACTATTTCTACTTGATCGTTATACTGAGCAACAAAACTGGTTCAACCTAATTCCAATTGTAAACAAATAAATTTATTTTAACAGACTTCAAAAATAAGGATGAGGTTCTCAAATTATAAATCTGTATTTTTTTTATGTTTGTTACGTATAAGTTTCGACTGAATATTTTAAATTAAGCTAGTACTTCCCACGTGGTCCTATTTTAATGTGGTCCCATTCGCACAATTATTTGGTATCATTGCTGTAATTTGAACTCGTTTTTATTGCTAATTATTGTCAATCTAGAAAGCGAAGTTTTGGTAACCTTACTCTCAGAACTTATTATAATGAAACTAACTTTTCCACATTGCAAAGATTAAGCAACATCTAGCCAGGCCGGTCTTAGGATGGGCACGGGACCATTTTTTAAGACATTAAGACTCCTCCGTGCCTCGGAGAGCACGTTAAGCCGTCGATCCCGGTTGTCATACGAACAACTATGGCAGTCGTTACGGGTATTTGGAGCCCTAAAACAAAATCCGACTGGTCTAACTACATAGCTTTGGTATCGCACATGGGTTGTGGAGGTCAGATGACAGTCGCGCCACGTAAAATATCGAAGTTCAGTCGCATCGCAGTTAGACTGGAAAACCGACCACAACTGAGTTGGGAAAAGATAACTATTACAAATGCATATATACCTACGCCCATAGTAGTTGGTCCCACGCGGTTAAGGAGAGTGTTTTCGGTTATAACGATTTAATATAAAATATCAATAGTTTTCGACAAACCACAAGCGTAGATCCTCATCAAGTAGGTGCACCACTTGCAGGTGTAATTATATTGGGCCTCTATTTTTTTATTTGAACTAAAAAAATAATTACGCGACCCGTAATGCAAACCCATATACCCTAGTGCACCATTCAGTAACATACAGTAAATATATCAAATGTGGAGCCCATTACCTGTTGCCATGCCATTAAGCGTGGGTGTGTCATAATAATCAGTTACTTGGTGGCAATTCACTTCAAGTTCGGTGATAAAGTGTGACGTCAATAGAACACATCTCAAAACATAATAATATTTGTCCGAAGCTCGCCTGGCCTCTGTACATGTTTTGAATTGCATATCACCGGTTAGCTAGTTTCCATTATTTATCTTGTTTCCAATGAAAATATGTTTTGATGTTTAAATTTATAACATCTTGTTTGTCACCGCATGTTGAAAAGTATAAGTTCGATTATTCTATTTATAAAAGATCGGCTGATAACCATACCATTTTAACTTCTAGCTTGGCTCTCTTTGACCAAGCTATAACCTTAACTATTAGGTACTGAGAGAAGACAACGAATGTTAATGACCTATATTTCTACCGCGTATCCAGTAATAAGTTTATCCAGAAGTTTATAATTCACTTCTCGTGGGTGAACTCTTCGTGCGCAATTCAGAGCCAAATCCGGTCCAAAGAGCATTAATATATTCTGTGCGATCTAGTTGGAAACATTTTCAATCTTCACTGACCTTAGTTATAGCGTATAATTACTAGCGTTTGTGACTGTTAAAAACGTGAAGCTGCGGGAAAAATGAAACTAATCCTCATCCTTGTCCTCTACGCCTTTTTAAAGCGTAGGTATCTCTTGATTACTACTTGACAAAACACTTTTCCACAAATAATTGTAACCGAATATTTGGCATAATATGATCACCGCCAGAATGCCCCCAGAGTACGCCATAATGTTTATCGCGACTAAGCTATAATGTCTCACTAGCTTACGCTGAGCCTACACGGTCCGTTTTCGGTCTGACTGCGGCGAGCGGTTCGACGCGGGCGTCGTCCTACATACAAATCCGATGATTCCCGATTAAATATCAGATGACAAACTATCACGTTGTACTGTGGTACCGCACCTCGCCGAAACCGTACCTTTTGGTGTCAACCAAACTTTTAATCCAACTCATTGGTTAAATAGTACTTTTAACTAATTTTAATGTGGTTAATTACAACAAAGAAATGCAATTTAGGAGTACTCACATACTATTCCCTATTCTGTGATTTAGGGTGCTTTTCGACCAGAGATGTAATATACTACGTTGCCTTGGATGCGTTTGACATCCACCAAAATTTATTTGTCCACACTGCATGTCTGCACAATCATTTTTAGGGTTCCGTACCCAAAGGGGAAAACAGGAACCCTATTACTGAAACTTCGCTGTTCGTTCGTCCCGCCGTCCTCTTCACGCTGTATCTCATGAACCGTGATAGTTAGAAAGTTGAAATTTTTACAGATGATGTATTTCTGTTGCCTCTATACAAACAAATACTAAAAAACAGAATAAAATCAGTATTTAGGGGGGCTCCCTTACAACAAACGTAATTTGATTTGCCATTTTTGTACATAATGGTACGCTCCGAGCGCGAGTCCGACTCGCACTTGGCCGACTTTTTATTGGTCGACATAGGACATCCTCACAGCATAGGCACATCTCTCGCCGAAAAACACCTTTATTGTGATCAAACATTTCAGTTGGTAAAACATATTTACGCAAAATAAAATTAGCCAAAAATTATTATCGTCTACTCCTATTTCTTTCCGGTTTTTTGGCGAAACTAATAATGTGAGTAAATGTTTATTGTCCAAGATTGTTTGCTCTAGCAAACTTTCATTGAATGAATTATTTGTAAGAAACAAATCATTTAATAAAAATGTCTTAATCATACTCATTCTGCCGAGTAAAAATTATACCAAAAGAAGTGCGTTGTGTTTAAATTCAAAAGATTGCTAAAATTTGTTTGAATTATTTTGCGAAACAACACGATCCACTTATTTTAAGGAGTGGAAATCGTAGTTGCAAATTAGAAAATTTAATTGAACGTGTAAAATGTACCTATGATAGAAAATATCAAACCTAGTTTACCTTCTGATATGTATTTCTTGACATTAGGATTAGCTCGTTATAAGCTTAGTCCGAAAGTTCCCTGTTCTGTTCCAGTCCTTTTTTAACCCCCGACGGAAACCCGAACGGGGTGTTATAAGTTTGACGTGTGTGTTGGTGTGTGTGTGTGTGTGTGTATGTGTATGTGTGTTTGTAAGGCTGTCTGTGGCATCGTAGCTCCCAAACGGATGAACCGATTTTGATTCTGTTTCTTTTGTTTGAAAGATGGGTTAGGGGAGAGTGTTCTTAGCTTGTTTTATAAAAATCGGTTAAACCATTTCAAAGATATGAGGGGTGAAAGTGGTGATGAAAAATTGAATGTGTTCCAATATACCCGTGTTGGGTATCAAATGAAAGGTCATAACTTATACATCAATTTTTTTGTGAGTCGGGGGTTTTTTAAATTTTAAATTTAATTTTATCTTGTTATGTGAGTACCTAATAAAGAAATCGTTTTATCTATTCCCTCCGGATGTGGCGGTAACCCTTAATTTGTTATTGTAAGATGTTTTTAAAATAGTAGAAATTAATGTTATGTTATTATCAGTAAAGATTTAAATCATCGCGACAACTGGGTGTTACTTTGACGTAATTGTGCGAGAGATAGGGACCATATATATATACTGACGTCTTCACTCCACACTCAGTATTTTGTACAATACTTATCTAAGCTACTTACCTTGAAGCTTCGTCGACTTGTTCAGTCGTTTGTTCCGATTATTTTAACTGTTAATAATTACGTACCTATTTAAATATCTAAGAAAATGTGTTGTTATAGTAATGGTTTATGTGACTTGTGCAGAGAGTTCCAGATATCCTTATTTCAAAGTAAGAATTAATTGGATATAGTCTGTGATTATTAGCAGAATATATTGTCAGAAGCATTGTGAAATATTTCAATTGACATTACCATTGACCAACTTATAAATTAGTTACGCAGTAGATTTAAACACAGTGATATTTATGTTTCATATATGTTGAACCTAATATAGACTGCTGGATAAATAGACTTACATACTTTTTTAAACAGTTTAGATTAACTTCATACTTATTTGACTATATTTTTTTTGTTTCACTAGATATTCTTAAAAACTTCCCAAATGCTGCACCGAAGGCTGAATTCGAGGGCTACCAACTTCAGGACGACGCGACTGCGAGCTTGTACCCTCCGTCACCACCGGAGTCCAAGCCCAGCCGTGCCGAGCTCGCGGACAATCTTCTGCAGCAGTTAGACAACACATGTAAACAAGGTATGCATTATTTTTTAAATCTCACTACAAAAAAAACTGTTTAGCATTTTTGTCCAAGGCGTATTTTAGATTAGACAGCCCTCAAAATATACAGATGCAAACTCAACTCTCTATTTGGAATAGTAGGAATAGTTCTTGTATCCTCATACTAAAAATTCCGAGCGACCATTTTCTTACCAATGTGTTTACGAAACTGGGAGATAGTCCTTACCAATGATGTGTGAAGAAAGTGTCTTCATGAAGTACCTACACTGTTTTATTTCGTGACACCAGAAGCGCGAACACTTGTGCATAATAGGGAAAAAGGAAAAATGGACAGAGGCGTGGAAAGCGAACTAGGCCCTCTCACATATCGTGCTAAATACAGCGCAACTAATAACATCGCCGCGTTGATCTCAAATGAGAGGAGATAATTATTAATTCTTTCTCATTCAAAAGCATGACTCCTTAAATTAAATTATGAAAATATAAGCGTTAGTTTACCCCTTCAAAGATATAGACGTGATTTGTTGTGTGTATGAAAATAAGCTACTCAATATTCTGCGTGTGTTTTTGGCTAATAAAATATGCAAAGGGATGCCCGTGTTGAACGCACGTTACCACGTGCTTACTTATACTATATCGACAAATCAGGGGCGCGGCTGTGCAATTTTATTACAGAAAATAGATAGTATTGCCGTTGCTTCAATTTGATTGGTTTATAAAAAGTCTCCTCCTTTTACTGATCACGCGACAAAACGTCACGCTCTTTTTATTTAAATATTTTTGTCATGGCTTCAATAATGCGGTTACTAAATCTATACTGTATGGTGACAGATACTTTTGAAATACAGGATTAAGCGATGGTAAGTAAAATGTTTTAAGAAAAAAGAGAACAGCTATTCTCTTTGAGACAGTCTTGATAATGCCTCGTTTAGAGGCGAAACAATTGTCGGCGTTTTGTTGTCTTTTTAATTCTGCGAAAAATTAATGCTATTATAAAATTTTTAAAAAGTTTTTTCTTAAAACATTTTACTTACCATCGCTTTGTCATGGATTTTCGCCAAGTAACGCCTGTTTCTATCCAATATTTGAGATACAGGATTAAGACTGAAAGTAGTTAATTATCAGTCTTAATGAACGTCATTTGAATGAAATTGCGTCCGAAAAATCATCGGAAATTAAAGGTTGATTTACTTTTTATTGGAGCCGATCAAACTATAAAATATATTCTTATCTATTTTAAAATACACTTAGAAATTGTAACTTTGTAAGGAAACTTTAATATTCACATTGAACATTAGCGATTGCTTACATCTATCTACTCTTATAGCCATTCGTTGTCTCGCTGAAACTCGGAAGCAGCTGGTCAAATTTGGCTGATTGAGTCTTTAGAATATTTATGAAAACTCAGAGAAGGTTTAAAAGTACAATTTCAGGCGGTACGAAGTACGCCGGGACAACTAGTATTAAAAAAAAGTTTCATTATAATTTTGGATGTAAAAATCATTACCCTAAATATTAAATCTCACTTTTCAAATCAATTTTGGAATATTTTGCTGATTTCGATACATACTACCTATACGTTATGTATGGACTTTATGGAGGTTATGGAGTTTTGACGTTTAATAAAAGGAAGTTGACATTATTGTAAATAGCTGTGACCTCATACCAACATGCAGGGATCAAATTTGTTGCTCTATGGCTTGGACAGATTACGCCTCTACCACACATAAATTATGCTCCTAGAAGGAAAAGTTACTTCTCGTTTGGTGGTTTACTAAGGTTTAATGCATAGCAGAAAACAGTTTTCTTCTGTAAAATAAAAAAATAGAAATGGGGAATGTCCCCCTTAGCTCTCGAGAACTGCTTATGCTCCAATGATGGTTGACCCCTCTATGGAAAACCCTCGATCTGGAGGCAAGCCAAAAAATCGAAAATTTGACCTAGCCCTAAGGGGTCAAAAGTTATAGGCCAAAACCTATGGCGTGGTGCGGCGCGCAGCACCGCGCAAGACACCGTACTAGTATTATAATAATTCTTTAAGAAATAATTCACCCCATAAATAGGGTGTAGTAGTTTTAATTATCCAGGTCAAGCAGATACAAAGTAAATATTAAAACTTTCGACTTGAAATGTGGCTGCAGATAGATCACATTAACGTGCTTTGCTGTATAGTTTTTGGTGTAAGTGGCTCTTATAGTTTTTGAGTTATTAAGAATTAAAGAAATATGCCTTTGACAGTACTAAAAAATTTTGATTGTCGCCTCGCGCACGAAATATTTTTTTAAATGCAGCTTTTAAGAGTTTATAGATGGCCCGCGTCATTGTTGAAAATTGTGGTTTTTTTTTTAATTTTTAATTTTGAATTTTATTTTTTATAGGTTAGGTAGGGTCGCGGTCGCAATTTTAAACCTATCGACTTGAAATTTGTGCTTTGCTGTATAGTTTTTGGTATATGTAGCTTATATAGTTTTTGAGTCATCAAACATTAAAGTAACGTACCTTTCACAGTACTAAAAAAATCGATTGTTGGATTTCGCGCGCCAAATTTAATAATTCAAAACTTCAAATTATTTAACTATGGAAATATTCATCCGATTGGTGTGATTTATTTATGCCGTAATGCAAGTAACCTATCTTTCAGTCCGTCTTATTTATTTCGAAGTTCCGGCGAACCGCCTAGTTTTAACAGACGTTCCACGAACGTTACTTTTAAATTTGGTATCTATTTACGAGTAAAACTTAAATCAGATTTTTTCTACATAAGTAATACACTTGAATAAAAAACCGCTCTGCGTGAATAACTGAATTTTAAAAATAGAATAACTAATATGTTTTTCTACTAAATCCTCACTTCAAAGACAATTAAGTATAACCTAACTTTAAAACAATACTTTTTGTACAGCGCAAATACCTAAATATTAAGTTGCAAAGTTGCAAATAAATTATTTTGAATTATGACTTGAATATTATCGTCGTATTGCAATCTAAACTGCTTCTTAAAAAAAATTTATTTCTAAATATGACCTTATTAAAATGTATTGTATAAATGCGGCATTGATCAACTCTATGTAGAACATATAAAGATCAAAATGAAAAAGTGAACGTACGTTGCATATTTTATGATGGTCTGTTGCGACTGGGTAGTGGGGAAAGATGTGGAGGTCTGTCGTAAGGAGAATGCGCGCGCGCACACAGTAGTATCTTGCGTCGCGTCGCGATTGCCGGTGAACGTATTAGCTGAGTAACCCGTGACAATAAATTCGAACCGTAACGCACATTTCGAGCGCTCGCGCTCGCTCACAAACCTATGTCTGCCACAATTTATGCGCTGTCTGGACCCCGTTAGAATGAAGTGCCATTATCGTTGCATCTGGAATAAGGAAATTGTTTTTAACTCACAGAAACTAGTAAAAAGACGTTAGATCTACGGGTCTGAACCTGAAGCTTATCCGACGACCATCGCCCGTTCCATGAGGATTCCAGTTTTTTAGCTTATCACTGCCCTTATAATTGTATTAAAGTTATTGTTGTATCGTAGCAGTAAGGATATTATAGAATACTTATATTTAGAATAAGGGCTTCGTGATGGCGCTGACCGACATGTATGTTGGTAGGTGGATTCTCTATAATATTATTATTTCACTAGTGCCTAATTTACCTCTAACATTTTTGTTTGTTCGATTTGTTCCGGCACCTGAGCGTACTCAAGGTCTGAGTGTTCTACATTTTAAATTGTACTTTGTATTATTTATACTTCTGTCATTGAATTTAACGCTACCGGTTTTTTATAGCTAATTACATATCTCATTCAATGTTCTGTTTGGGTGTTTGTTCTAATTAAGTAGCTGGACAAATATTACTGATTCGATTTGTAGCGATAACTGCGCCATAAACTTTTTGAACGGTACAACAACAATAAATTCAATGTCTCACTTTGTTGTAACATTATGCGATTAATGCAACGACGAAGATCACATTAAGTCGAGCAGTAGACAGACTTTATACTCTAACTATGTAGTCATAAAGTTTAAATTTTAATGTTTATAAGACAAATTATCATAGTTTTTGTCTGCATGACATTGACCTAAGAGTAGTACCTAACAGTGCTGAAACAGTAAGAACGGACTGTTTATTGGTTTTCTTACAGACATTCCGTATTCATGGTTTGGATTTAAGAACAGTATACGAAATTGAATAATTCCAAATGTAGTCTGTGTACAACATTTAAATCTTAACATGAAATAAGCGTATTTATTATTTATCGTCTGTGACTCTATAACTGATAAACTAGTTGGCGCACAAGGCGACCTCGCTTGGTAGTCGATAATTAAAGCAATATACTTAGTTATTGACCAATTGTTGCCGTTCCTGTACATTCACGCAGATAGTAATGACCTACCAATACCTTTCCATTAGAGGAGAAATATTTGTCCCACTTAACAACTTTTTTAGTTCAAATCAATTGATCAATTTTGTATAAGTTTTCCTTGTTTGAAGGTTTAACACCTAGATTGAAAAAAGAACATCTTCCGAATTAGTGAACAAAGTTTGAAACTATATCAATTACTACACATTCAATCTAATATTTTGAAAAACAATTTCAAATATGACTACTTTGATTAATCTAGATTTTGAATTATGAATGATATTAATGAAATTAGGAAATCAAAATCACTTGATCTGTTTCAATAGGTACATTAATGAATACTCTCGTTACTGAACATTCTAGGCAACGTAAAACAAGTTAAACCAAGGTCGTCGATCGGTGACATTAGCATTTTAATTTTTCCATTGGGGATAAATAATTTTTAAATACAACTTGTTGACTATGTGGCAAAATTATCTAGTGATTTGCCGAGAGGGCGCGGTGTCAGCGAACTTTGATTGTGAAGGTTTATCTGGGGTCAGGGTGTTGCAGCCGTCCGAGCTCTGCCACAGATATGTGTGTAGTTAGCTGAACATTACTGGAATAAGTGTTCTACAGTGATAAATGGATGATATTTTCTCTGAGGAGTGAGAAACCAATCTGAACAATTACGGCCAATTGATTGTTCATTACGCTGCTATTGGTCATTGCTGTTGGCTGCAGTGATTATTGTGGAATGTGATGCTATGTTTTCTTATATCAATGACCTTTTAATATCTAATACGAATAGAATCAGAGTCAATTAAAAATGCACATTAGGTACCTTGTGTAAATGACGTTTATGGGTTAAGATTACATTTTCTGAGGCACTTGGTATGAAGAGCAATGTAAGCTACATAATAGATACTTGCTTCGAAGTTTAAAATTCCTTATGTTAATCTAACTATGATAGACACGTGTCACACATAAAGAATATAGAACTTCGAATGCACCTAGGACTAACGTTTAGACAATATGATCACTACTTCACCACAAGCATAGCGATCGGTCAAACAGTTTTTATTGAATTGCATAATTAATGGGAACAATGGCCTTTGGTGCAGCACCGATCTGCGTGCAACATGAGATTTGTTTATTTAGTTCAGGGTGAATACGGACTCAGTACACTTGGTGTTGTAACTTGTTTACGTTACGTAGAGATCCTCATGGTTCAAATAACGATGGCATTTGTACGACTTGCATTTTTTATGACGATGATGCTAAACTTGTAGAGTTGTAATAATTAGCGACTAGTATTACTATGTAAACAATGTCAAATTCAGCACATTCTATAACTTTAAACAGTTTTGTAGTTGGTCCAATTGCATCCAATTGTGTTTTGGGAAATAAATTTTAAACTTAATATTAGTTACCATTAAAATTGCTTAATTAACCATTTTCGTTCTTCTTTACAGAGACAATCTTCCCATCATGGCTGGAGGAAAAAGTGGACCTTCCCATTTTCGAAAATATCACGCAAGTTGTGGAGCGCGTAGAGCCTCAAGCTCTGCTGTCAGCTGTGGTCCCGACCCAGATGGCAGTCCTCTCGCAGTTTAATGCTCCACAACCCACTGAGGAGTTGCTCAGGGAGTTTGAGACAGTGTTTGACGCAGTAGAGTTGACCCACTTGACTCCGCCGCAGAGTCCGCCAGGACCCGCCACTCAGTTACTCTTGAGTTACGCTCAACAAGCGCAGCATGCTGCGTTTGCGCCATCAGTCCCTATCGTGCCGCCACGTGAAGCTTGGCCAGTAGCGTCGATGCCGGTACACATCCAGCAGACGGTTCCTGAATATGACTGGAACGTGACAGACGTGGAAGAACTTGTACGTAACCGCGCCGCTCAACTGCAGTCGCCACAACATTCTGGCGAGAGCGCGAGCGCGAGCGCGAGCGGGTCACCTCAGTCGTCGCCCCCTTCGTCGCCTGGCTCGTCATCCACCGACGACGAGTGGTCGGCACCCTGCCGTTCCAAGCCGTATTCACGCGGTTCGGACGACCGTCGTTCTCGTAAGAAGGAGCAGAACAAAAACGCTGCTACCCGTTACCGCCAGAAGAAGAAGGCCCAAGTCGAAGTACTTCTTACTGAGGAGCAATCTATGCGTCAGCGCAACACCGACCTGAACGACAAATGTTCCGATTTACAGCGCGAAATCCGCTATCTGAAAGGGCTGATGCGCGACCTATTTAAGGCTAAGGGCCTTATCAAGTAAATATATTGCCTCCGCCACCTTTTGAGAAAGAACACACCATGAAGCGCGGCAAGTTAACGCGCTATTATATTATCGGTTTTCCAAAAGAATTACCTAACGGAAGTTTTGTTTGATGATCACTAAAATAAGACTATAGATAGATAAGTACCTACCAGATATATCGAGCAGCAGGATCACTGTCTTCATTAATTGAGGGCCAACATCAGCACCATTCTTTGAAGTATAGGTGGCGCCCTTCACATCTCTCATATTTCTTTTATTTTAGAGGATAGGTTGCATTCGTTGTTATGAAAATAATAATTTTATTATAAACGTACAATTTTTGGTTGTAAAATATTTTATTACAATTATATACATATACATATTAAATTGAATCAAATCTATTTGTAATGCATTTTGTTATATCATATTTGGTATTAAGAAATTAAGATTATTTTTTCATACAATATTAAAAGGAATGCGACGGCGTAAATTTGTTTTTTATTTACCTATGGGTTTTTGTAGAAAGTATGAGTAGCATACCTATACATTACATTTTATATGCCTACAAACTGAGAAAAATTTTAATTTCAAAGGAAACCAAAGAAATTATCGCCAATTTGAAACTACTGAATAGTAGGTGCAATAAGGAATGTTGTACCTACGTGATATACATTAGAAGTAGGGCATTGAGCGTTGGTACATTAGAAACGTGCGTTTTGAACTGCTGGAGGGACAAGGTTAGCCGCTGAATACTAAGACTCATGGCATTCAACTACCGGCTGAACCGAACCTGCTGAACCAAATCGAACTGCAACAAAAAAGTAATATTTTCGCCGAGTCGTTGGTTGTATAGGTCGGATTCTATAATAATAATGACGAATCCACCATTCATTCAATTATCAACTTATATTCAAGTAAAAGTCGAACTCCCACACGGAAGGCCGAAAGGAAGCCTATAAGGTCAACAGAACACACAGTATTGCAACACGAGCGAACGCCCACGACTTCATTGCGTGGAATTTTTATTTGCCAGATATCCTTCCTTTTTGCTATAGATAGAACAATTAAAGCGCACACAACTGCCGCATAAGCAATCAAGGGTGCAGGGCGGTAGTGGCGATATAGGGAGCGTCTACTAGACAATTGCTTACCTACACTTTTAACACCCTAGATAGCGGCAGGAGAGTGTAGGCCGCTTAACCGCATGCAACTGGATATCTCGAGACGTAAGTAATTATTCCCCTTTGCAACATTTCTCACGACTGCAAGCCTTCATACCTACTACGCGCTCGATTAACTACCGCATACTGCGTATTATTACTGTAGGTTCATCATGATGTCCCCAAACACATCGACCAAAAATCTGATGACAGTTGGTATGTATAGTTTTATTATTTATCGATATTTTTCGTAACTTCCAAATCGTTACATTAAGAAACTGCAGCATCTGTAGGATTCAGTGAAAACCCCATATGAAAATATGAAAATGAATATCTATGGCAATCTTTACCAGTAGTTATAGCCATAAAACAAAATTCGGCCGGTCTAACACTGCAGAACATCTATATCGCCTATGGGTTGTAAAGTCCAGATGGAAGTCCCTTCACAGAAAATATCCAAGTTCAGCCGCATCGCAGTTGACTGGAAACCTGACCCCGAAGTGGGTTGGAAAAAAGCTTGGTGGATAAATATTTAAATAAATAAATAAATATTTTTGGACATTCTCACACAAAGTCATCTAGCCCAAATTAAGCTAATATAAGCTTGTGTTATGGGATCTAGACGACTGATAAACATACTTATATATTTCTAAATACATACATATTATACATAGAAAAGACCCAAACTCCGAAACAAACATTTGTGGACCACACAAATAATTTGAATCGACCCGGAATCGAACCTGGGACCTCAGGGGCGGCAGTCGCATACTCATACCACTGTGCCACCGAGGCAGTCAACGTCACCGAGGATGATGAGTTCGTGAAACCAACGACACAAACTATTGACACAGTACAAGTAGAGTCTGTACTGTATACATGTACTGTCCTATCGAGGTTCATAGTACTTTATAGTAGTATTTAACACCCATTCCTTATTAAGACAAAGACATGCGGAAGTCTAAAACCTAACATAGCACTCGCTTTTTATTGTCTACACATCCTATGCCAGTCTGTGGAAAGTCAAGAGGAAATCCCAAAAAATACAATTCCAACAGCAAAATATATCAAGGTTGATTTCTAACTCCAACATTAATATTTTGGCATTAATATTTCAACGTGTCGTCTTGACGCGTGATTGGAAGAGGACTGGGCGAGTAGGTAGGATCATTCCTTTTAGGAATATAATTATTTAATTTTGAAGCTAAAGTGGTGTATATCAACTTACCATCTCATACTATTATGTTATGAGTGTTATAGGTACTTATGACTTATGTATTATGTAGGTAGTACCTACCTACGTAGGTACCTAGCTGCTGAGCTCTGAAGTTTAAAAATAAGAAAGATTAAACAATATATTTTACGATATTTACGTACGCGTAAATCTGCTCAGTACCTACTTACATACTTAAGTGAGTAGGTAGGCATCTACATAGGTACTACATGTCCCTATCAAGATAGGTACCTACCCTAAATAAAACTACCCATCGAGATGTTTAATCCCATTATTTATGTATTGACGTTGCGTTGTTTATTATTTATTTATTATCTAACGTGAATAATATTTTTGTTATTGAGTTCTTGTAATTCTAGCCACTTTATCATCAATCATCAATTTATCACTTAGATATTATTCCTCCTTTTTGAGTAGGTACCTAGATAACCTTTTAACTATAGGTCCTAAATAAAACAGCATCTGTTATGATTTAAGTTGAAATAATATTATGACTGAAAACTGACGTAAATAAAGTTAACTATCATTTAGTAGATAACTATCTAATGAGGTTCAAGACTTGGCTAGTACTACATATACCTATAATTAATTATCTATTTATTACCTATTCTGTAACTTAGCTAGAGCTAGAATGGAATATGTAGAGAATTTGTTTTCGTTATAAATACATTATTACTTAGAGCTTATTTTTTTCCGAGATTCTTGTAAACCAAACTAATGAATTATACATAAGTAGGTACAGATACAATAGCTATAAACCTTTCTCGTCTAGTGCTGAAGACTGCATTAAAATCAGTCGCGTAGTTTAAATCTATTAAATCTATTTAAATATGACTACTATAGTGCTGCTAGCCTCAAAAATTTCAGGAAATATTCTAACTATTTATACTCGTAGTATCATTGTAAATGGGTATTTTTTATTTTCGAAAGTATATTGCATGTGCAAAGAACCGTATAAGTTTATGCCCAACTAGCCTAGTAACACGCATAATGTAAATTTTAAAAATAACAACGTACTTTGTATAGAAGTGAAAGCAACCTTGCACCCACTGTGCTGACATTGTATGTAATACCCAAAATGTAAAAAGCAATAACTAACTGGCGTAAACTACTCTACCTACGTGTCTGTAGGTAATAGCTTCCTATGTAATGTACCATTAAGTAATTAACTAATAGAACAGAGTAAATAATGTCTTTTATTATGATTCTAGGTTCACTAAAAGAAGCTACTCACGTCTTCAAGAACTAGCGGACGTCCGAGACTCTTTTTTTCTTGGCTTTGCAACATTTTCCAGTGCCACTCTGCACCTGTCTGTTGGCTGTACCGTGATGTTATATAACCTACCTCCATGGACTCTTCACACTAAAAGAATTTTTAATTCGAACTAGTACATATAGATCCTCTATGTAACTGATCCAAGTTCTGATTACTTTAGGAACGGAGTACCTACTGACTGTAACGATTTAAGTTTAACATTGGATTCAAGAAGTGGTTCAAGTTGTTGAACTACCATCAAACTAACTACCTACCAGAACTGGCGATGGAACTGGCGACAATGAAGAAAAAATCTCCACACCTAACTATGTAGGTAGGTATGTATATCACATGAGGAGATAACCCTGTCTATCACTCAGGTACCTAATAGTGGTGACGTCCGATGGAGCATTGTTCGTTTCTAATTTCAATACCCACAACTTAACCATTGTTTGAAACTTGGATCGACACCAGTAGGTATTGTGATCGGCCATTCATCTATTTGTAAGGTTTTACAAGTGATTTGATAATAACTGTTTATTTTTCTAGTTATATCCGTATACGTCATTCATGTGCCCTTTCAAATACTACGCTTCCATATTGGGTTTGATAAGTCTAATAACCAATTATAAAAAAAAATTAATTACATAACAAATCAGGTCAAACGCAATCAATGGAACAAATCTGGTAGAAATATGCGTGCAGTCCCGAAGTGATAAACAAATAATATGTAAAATTGTAAACATAAACATATCGAGTACTAGTAGGTTTATATTAGGTATTTATTAATGTATTGTTATTTCGGGGCTCGTGGTCTAGTGGTAACTGACAATGTTAACACATTGCAAAGGTTAGGCAACATCGACTCAGGCCGGTCTTGGGATGGGTGACCATTTCTTAAGATATTTAGACCCCTCCGTGCCTCGGAGAGCACGTTAAGCCGTCGGTCCCGGTTGTCAGACGAACATCTATGGCAGTCGTTAGGGGTAGTTGGAGCCCTGAATCAAAAGTCCGACCGGTCTAGCGACAGAGCTTCGATGGAATTCGAGCAGTTGATATTAAAAATATAAAAAAAGAAATAACACCCGTAATTACTAACTTGATAAATAGTTGCATTGCCACATCCACTTACCCAGACAACCTAAAGGCGGGCGTAGTGCGCCCTATATATAAAAAAGGTAGGCACGATGACTGCAATAACTACCGTCCTATAACCATACTGTCTTGTGTCGACAAGGTAATTGAGAGGTACTTGGGAGATAAGCTCAGTCAGTTCTTGCAATCACACAACATAATTCATGGCAAACAATTTGGTTTTCAAAAGGGCCGAAGTACATCTCAATTGCTTTGTCAATTTACCAATGAGATCAACGAGCACTTGAATGAAAAACGTCACGTGCTCGTTATTTTCATTGATTTCAGCAGGGCTTTTGATATGCTCCAATATAATGTGCTGTATGAAGGGTTGGAGCGATCTGGCATACGGGGCCCATTGTTACAACTTTTCCAAAGTTATCATCTCAATAGGTACACGAAAGTTAAAGTAGGAAATACATACAGTAACAATATAAATACTAATAAAGGCACGGCCCAGGGTTCAATATTAGGTCCAAATGAATATATTGTATATGTTAATGAAATGTGTAACCTGTTTGCACACGGCTCCGTGTACCAGTTTCCTGATGACACTTGTCTAGTCGTAGCTGACAGAAATGTAGAAACTGCTGAGCTTCAATTACAGGAAAATTTTAATAGGATGTGTCAATGGGCGCACGACGTTGGATTGGTGATTAACGCCCAAAAAACCAAATTAATGTGTATAGAATCGTCTCACAACACGAGCAGTTATACTCCAAGTATAGTGGCTCACGATCATGAATGTCTACATAACAACTTTTTATGTAAACCCAACAATACATGTACCAAGCTAGATCAAGTAAATGAACATATGTACTTGGGCCTAGTGATAGATAACCGATTTAACTGGGGGGCACATATAGAATATGTTTGTAAAAAGTTAACAGCATTGCTAAGTAAGATATATGTACTTAGATAAGTATAAAATGCCATTTAAAACATTACGTCTATTGTATCTTGCATTGGCTGATTCCGTAATTAGCTATGCCTTAAGTAGTTATGGTAAGACTTACAAGACTTACCTATGTGGAAAAAATATTTAAAATGCAAGTGAGATTGTTGAAAACGATTGTACCGCTTAACGTAAAAACTGAACATGGCGATAATTACAGTGAAATCTTCAGATACTGTGAAGTATTACCGATACAAGCCAAAAGTAAAATGGCCGTTATGAAAGAAGAGGTTGCTAACATTAACCAACTGTGTGAGCGAACACGTAACAGTAACTTGAGACATCTGCCACACCTAAAAAAATACTGTATTCCAAGTTCCAATAATTTATATGGAACCAGAATATGTCGTTACATATTGCCTTGTATTTTGAATAACCTACCTGAAAGTATCATAAATAAATACGTTACCGAACAGCCCTACTTAAAATCCTTGCACAAATACCTACTGGAAAATATAGACCTAAATTACCTATAAACTAATCACTGTATTATTAGTGTATCCATTTACCTTCAATATTCATGTAAATTGTTTTTGTTATTGTTATAACTAGTGCCTATAAAGTATTGTTAAAATTCGGAACTCCCACTCGCACAAAAACCTTCGAGGTTTAAGCGAGTGGATATTATGCATGTTGCGATATTATTATAATGTTTTGGTCAATGAATAAAAAAAAAAAAAAATATGGTCCATGTGTTGTGGAGGTCAGATGGCAGTCGCTTCACGTAAAATGTCGAGGTTCAGCCGAATCGCAGTTGGACTGGAAGGCCGACCCCAACTGAGTTGGGAAAAGGCTCGGTGAATGATGATGTTATTTGGAATACTTAATAGGTCAGGAACATACCATGCGTCATTAGCACGAGATACCTATTTGTGTTCTAACTACCACTATGTCGCTGATATTATCAAACTAATCTACGGATGTAGGTATGGTCTGGATACAGATAAAAATCGTTCAAAATACAGCAGGAGGAATATTTAGAATTGCAGTTTGGATGTGAGGCAGGTCGAGAGCTCAGTCGCAATTCAGGATTAGTATAGCTCATTCGGCGTAGTTTGGCTCATCTTCACTAGATGACGCCAGATAAAATTAATATGATAAATGGTATCGTTGCATTATAATTGAGGCTCCGCTCATGAGATCCAAGGCACTACAAGGTAGTACTAATACGTCCAGCAAGAGCAGATGATAAACTGTGACAGCAGCAGTTCGTAGACACTTTGATTATTTACGTACATACTGCAACGGGGCGTCAAGGGTTTGACGTATTTCAGCGTTTCCTGAGCAGGGATTGAATTATTATGTTCTAGACTTGTCCCGTTTTTACTTTCACAATATTCAATGAAAGTACTTACCTAAGTACTTATTTACCTATTTAATTATTTTAATTGGTATCATGTTTCAGATAGTGTTTAATTTGACAGTTAAACTGTATGCAATACGGTCAAAAATAAACAGGAAAATGTCATACTTATGTAAGTAGGTACTTACAGCAAAACGGGACAGCCCTACACAACTATGTTGTACATATGCGTTTAGATAGCAGGTTCCAGTAAATTACGATTGAAGATAATATTATAAATGCATATTCAACTACTACTATTAACGTCAAAGTATTGATATGCGCATACATAAAAGCTTCCTAATTATCTAAGAGCACGTGTTACAATACAACTAGTTAGTTACATAAATAGATAACACACTGTAACAGGCGATAGAGTAGTTGTAGAGCCTTGTCATTAGAAATATTTTATTTCTACGTATAAATCTTTCTAGGTTATCTTAAGCTGCGTGCGTCGGAAGAACATTTAACTGCACCGCGTATCATTTACACCAGGGGTTCCCAAACTTATTTTGTCTACTGCCCACTTTGATAATGAATTATTTTTAGCGCCCCCATTTTTTTAACTACTTAAAAACCACTATAACTTCAAATAAAGAGTGAGCCCTGGTAAGCGCTGGCGTCCACTAGTGATACCGACGATTTTTATTAATCTTGGTGAATACAAGACATTTTGAAAACAATCGGTTGTCTGTAAAGTCGGTTTACTGCGATAGTTGAACGTGACGACGTCATAACTGCCGAACGCGGAGGCCGATTGTGTCTCTTTGTCGCTCGTTCCGCGCTCTCGCTTGCACTTCAAGCCTTAAATGGAACGCCTCAGAGCGAGGTAACGCTGCATGACGTCATGTTTTTTCGTGCGTGCAGCCGGCTCCATCGAATTATAAGACGTTGTCACGTCAAAAAATCTCTCTAAGAATACTAGACACAGGAATTAGCAATTTTTTGAGATGTATTTTGTGTATTTTGTTACCAAGAAGTAACTGTAGGCCTGCAGCGCCCACAAGGGGGCGTTATCACCCACTTACCTTGACCTACACCTACTTTACCTTACCTACCTTCCCAACGACGCGTTATTCTTATCCCGACCAAACCCCCGAAGAGGCCACACAGGTGGTCAAAGACCGCCGGGCGCGCGCCACTGGAAATTACTGGCGAAATGTGGGTGTAATGAACGCATCTGTATATCCTTGCCGGGATAAAAACATGATTTTGTGTCGTGTCGTGTGTTTAGTTGTTGGAATCGCTGATCAGTTGACTCCGCAGACTTACACTTGACGAATTGACGATGTATTTTAGTAGGTACCTATTTCATAAAATTTTCAACCGACTTCTAAAAAAGGAGGAGGTTCTCAATTCGACTATACGTTTTTCTTTTTTTTATATTTGTTACCCATGTTACCTCATCTCTGTACTGAGTGAACAGATTTTAATCTTTTTTATATGAAAGCTACTACTTCCCAAATGGTCCTATTTCAATTTGGTCCCATTCCGACAGTTATTTAGTCCCATTTCGGTAATTTGAAGTCGGTTGTTGTGTCAATTTTTGACGGGTGTTTTATATAAAGATAAGACGTCCACTCTGAAGTCTAAGACCACCATCTATATATTTAATATGACAATTTGTCTGCCTGTCTGTCTGTCTGTCCGTCGCGTTTTTCAATTTATCTACCTCCTGCTCCAGGCTACCAGTAATCGAGACAATAAAAATAAAATGAATTGCCGTTCTTTTGTCTCGCTAAAACTCGAGAACGACTGGACCGATGTTCCCAATCTTTGTCCTAAAATATTCGTAGAAGTTTAGGGAAGGTTTAAAACGCCGTAAGTTCGCCGGAACAGCTAGTTCATTATAGTTCTTAGTTTTAGATAGTTTAGTTTGTAGTTTATTTTTAAGCTTTTCTTCATTGTCTTTTCCTGTTCCTTTTATCATAAAATAAATATTATTTTATTTACATCATGTTTAATTTGAAAATATTATCCACAAATGATTTGGTTTTGTATTTGAAAATTATTCATAAGGTCATTTAAATTGGTTCGCTAATGTTATATAATTTACATTTTCAAGTTAAAGCGATCTGCATTACTATTATTGTATTCGACTGTAAATATTACGCCTCGCTCCCAGTGGGGTAGGCAGAGACCACGGATTTCCACCTGCTACGATCCTGGCATACTTCTTTCGCTTCCTCAACTTTCATTAATGTCTTCATGCATGCTCGCCGATTACTGGTACTTTTAACCTGGCCTTTATTTAGGACATCTGCGATTTGGTCGCAGTATGTTCGCCTTGGTCGACCCTTACTAGCTTCTCCATTCACACTCGCTTCATGATGTATCTGTTTTGTCAATCTCTTGTCAATCTATCCTCTCTACATGTCTGAACCATCTAAGCATCCCTTTTTCCACCTTGGTTACTACATCTTCTGACATACCACAACGTTCTCTTATCACCCTGTTTCTCATTTTGTCCATCAGAGTCACACCAGCTATACTTCTCAAACTTCTCATTTTCACCGCATTTATTCTCCTCTGATGCTTCTCCTGCCACACCCAACATTCACTACCATACATTAGTGTAGGGATAAGCACTCCTCGATGTACAGCCATCCTTGCCTTATGAGACACGTTCTGGCTGTTCATAAAGCTATATAGTGCCCCATTCACCTGATTACCTGCCACAACTCTTCGCTCAATATCACTGTTATGCCTTCCATCTCTTGAAAACTTACATCCTAAGTATACAAACTCTTCCACTTGTTCCCTTAAATCACAATCGAACAGTTCGACACACTTTCTTCTCTTTCAAAAATCATTACTTTCGTACTTACATTCACTTTCATTCCTTTCTTTTTTAAAGACTCGTTTATGCCATCCATCATCTGCACCTCCACCGCTGATGATGCACGTATTACTTGGTCATCAGCATATAGAAGGCATGAATAAATTGAACAGCACAGGAGACGCCACACAACCCTGTCTAACACCTCTTGCAATGATAAACAATTCTGTGTAAGCGCCGTTAATTCGGACACAAGCACTGGAATTCTCATAGAGCGACCGATACATAAATATCTATAGGTATATTAATAACGAACAAACGAACAAATTAGTTTGTTTCAACATGTCTGATAAATGTTATCTCTTGATATAGGTACTTATGCATTGAAGCTACCAGACCAGTCGTTGACCCCATGTACGTCTCACGCGATATTTTTGATAATGTAAAATTCCCAATGGCGTGATTTTTTATAACATCGTTCGACTGTCTACTGATCAAATCCTACCTACATCTTAATGTGGAAAATTACCTAAAATTGAACGCGGAAATATGATCAGACTGGTTACGTGTTCACGTGAGCGTCATGCATACAATTATATTATTCACAAGCGGATGCCCAAGGCTTCGCCCGTGACAAATTATACAATGAACGTTCCTCGAGAACCACTCTATTCCTCCATTAGTGAAAACAGTATGAAAATCGGTGCAGTAGTTTTTGAGTTTATCGCGAACAGACAGACAGATAGAGGCGAGACTTTGTTTTATAATATACTTAGAGGACGGCCGCGGCTTCGCCTTATGAAAACCTTCCTCGAGAACCACTCTATCCATTGGTGAAAACTGCATCAAAATCCGTGGCGTACTTTTAAAGATCTAAGCATACATGGGAAGGGCAGATAGCGGAAGTGACTTTGCTTTATACTATGTTACTCGTACTAGCGGCCGCCGCGGCTTCACCCGCTTGACAAATTATATAATAAAACCTTCCTCGAGGTAGTTTTAAAGATCTAAGCATACAGACAGACAGACAGGGAAGCGACTTCGATTTATACTACTTATATACCTTTATACTACTATGTTAAGTCCTTTTCTTATTAAATATTTAGATCGAAATTATAAATCACAAAAACGAAACATTGGATGAGATCGGGACCGGTCATCATAGTTAAGGTCATCATAGCTCAGAACAGAGGGACAGAGCTGTTCGCGTCCGTGGGCTATGGCTCCAGATCCCCACACGTGTCCCTTGGGTAGCGCCAAATGAACAGACATTATATTCACAGACATTATACGAGACAAATAGCAAGTTTGCTATTCAATTATTTTTACACTTCAGCCAAGAACTTGGCTGACAAAACTGCTTTTATTGAGCAATGTAGATTTAGTGGTAAGACTTTGGAATCTGTTCCAAGTAATTTAAATTAAGTTCTACGACAACAGAGGCAATATTACCCTTTAGCAGACATAGTCAATTAATTGAATTAAATTTAGTTACAAATATTAATTATGTTAAAAAATGCCCTCCAAATCAAACCAAATCAAAAAATGTAAATTATATCAACATAGGGCATCAAAATATTGTTTGTTTAACACACGGCAAAGAGTTAGAGCTGGAATTGTTAATGAATTCTGATAATATTGATATTTTTTGTATTACAGAACATATGCGTAAGTCGAATGAGCTCATGTTCAATTTCAGTAATCACCGGGTTGGTAGTGCATTCTGCAGGGTGACCACAGTATTTTATTTATTTATTTTAATAAGGTTCACCAACAGTCATTTACATCAATACAAGTACATAGTTAACACAAAATATAAGTAAATTATAATGCAATGACCACTTACAGGTAAACACCGCTTGTAACTATTATATATAACACAGTAAAAAACAAATGTTTTGAACGCTATAATAAAGTACACCCACTGCACAAAGGATATATAGAGAATAGAGATCTAGAGAAGAATAGATGTATTATGAACGCGAACTCTCGCGCACATAACAAACCCGTACCTCAAACAATGAAAAATATAAATAATTTAAAACTTAACAAAGTAATTAATCAAGTGGTAAATTCAAGACCAAGAATTAAATTCCTGAGACGTAGCTTAATACTCGAAACTGAGTCAACATGAATGTCGAATTGACTGCTCAACCCATTCAGTGACTTGCACATCCTTACATAAGGGGAACTGGCACCCAGCACCGTTCTTCTCAGTGGCGGACAAAGAGGCGTGCTGGAATGGCGAGGAATCCGTGCAGGGGCTCGAAACCTAAATAATGAGAGCAAAAGTGGGCTATCAATCTGATGTCGGAGTACCTTGCAAGCAAACACCGCATCCTGTATTTCTCTGCGCTGCGAAAGAGTCTTCATTTTGAAATGGGTCAATCTTGATTTGTAAGAACGCTTTATTTTGGAAATTCTATTGACATACGAAAGATGACCAAGAAAACGCTTCTGCACGCGCTCAAGACGCAAAGTGTGGGTCGCATAGTGAGGTCTCCAGACCACACTGCAGTACTCCAGGATACTTCGCACCAAGCTATTGTAAAGGAGGATTTTAGTGTGGTTATTTCTAAATGTTTTACTGGTTCTAAGAACAAATCCAAGCATTCTAGAAGATTTTTTTATGATGTTCTCTAAATGTGGAACAAACGTTAACTTTCTATCAAATGTAACTCCGAGATCCCTAATTGTTTCGACTTCTGTAATTTTATTGTTGTCAATATGGTAACTGCTATTTACATATTTATTCTTTCGAGTATATTTTACATGGTAGCATTTACTACTATTCAAATTTAGTTTATTATAATTACACCACTGAACATGTCTGTCAAGATCACTTTGCATAGATATAACATCTAGTTCAGACTTAATTACTCTGAGAAATTTCAAATCATCGGCATACATAAAAAGTTCTGAAAATTTAAAGCAAGCTGGAATATCGTTAATAAAATAATTAAACAAGACAGGTCCTAAATTTGAACCTTGTGGTACCCCTGACGATATACATTTGAGTGTGGACTGATATCCATTAACCACAACATAAAAATGCCTCGCCCCAAGATAAGAACCCAACCAATTAAGCAAAGAACCCATAATCCCATACGCACGCAGTTTTGCAAGCAAGATCCCGTGAGATACCTTATCAAAGGCTTTGCTGAAGTCAGTGTAAATTACGTCCGCTTGGTGTGCCGAATCAATAGCTCCAATCAATGACTCTGTAAATGGAATAAGGTTTGTGTTTGTTGACCTATGCGCAACAAATCCATGTTGATAGTCAGTTATAAAATATTTCAAATAGTTTTTTAAATGCGAACATACAAATGATTCTAATAATTTTGCAAATGTTGATGAACTATTTCGTTATTGTTAGCCTTAAATACAGGCACCACCTTTGCTACCTTCCATTTCGAGGGAAATTTACCCGTTGACAAGGACTTATTAAAAATCAACACTAGAGGATGAACCAGTTCAGATGCACATGCGACCACAAAGGTAGGTGGTATACCGTCCGGACCAGCACCTTTATGTACATCCAAACTTTTCAGTTTCCTGATAACTTGTGTATGGTCCACACAAAGGCCGCCCAAACTTAAAGAACCCTTCTCCAGCGACATTAGATATTCAGAATGGAGTTCATCAGTGTTCTCTTGTTCACTGTTGTATACAGTAGAGAAGTGAGCAGCGAACAACTCACAAGTCTCCGTGCCGCTGGAAGAAGTAACCGATCCGTCAGACATAGACTCAGGGTACGCACTAGAATATGGGGTTACTTATGGGGTTACTTATGCATTCACTTACAGTACAGTAAGAGCATGTAGAAAACACAAGATCCAACATGCGGCCGTCAGAATTTTTAACAAAGTTGTATTGTGTTAGTTTATGGATAAAGGTAAAATCTATCAAGGCCTCGTTAATACAAATTGGCCCACGGCTACCCGGTGTAGTTCTCAAGGACTTCCAGTCTATACCGCCCAGATTGAAATCCCCCAAAATGCACAAATCACAATCAATAGTCTGCTCCAGAGCTGCATTACAACTGTCAAGAAAATGCTCTAGGTAAGGGAGTCGAACCGGTGGCGGCAAATAAACCGCACAGAAAACCATCCGACGGGCTGGTCGTGACCCAGGGATATCCACAGTCACCCAGAGGTCTTCACAATTGCTCTCACAGACATTGACACGCTTGGAAATAAGGTATCTTTTAACAGCTAATAAAACCCCACCACCATCCTCCTTATGACACTGGAAACTGGAGGTCTCTCTATCCCGCCAATATACCACATATCTAACATCAATTAATACCCCAGTCAGTACGGGGGGATCTTTGATTTTATTAAATAAAAAACTTAATTTTAAAGAACGGAAAGATATTGTGTCTCTTTCTATAGAGTGTAAAGTCGAACTGTCGTGCGTGGAAATGGAGCAATTCATAGTAGTATGCGTGTATAAACCTGGAACCTTACCCTTTTGCGAATTTGAGGAACTTATTGACAAAGTTCTATGTAAACTTGGAAAAACTAATAAGTACCTAATAGTGTGTGGTGATTTTAATGTTGATTTACTTGTTAATACGCCTATGAGTTATAATATTTTAAATTTACTTAAATCACACAATCTTACAAACTTATTTTTGGAGCCTACTAGATATTGTGATACAATAGCCACTTGCCTGGATAATATATACAGCGATATGTTGCCAGAAAGTAAAAGTATTATAAAAAAGCTAGATTCAGACCATTGTGGGCAAATAGCATCTTTTAAAATCACTAAAGAAAAAGTTATAAAACGTAAAATATTATGTAGACCAATAACTGGTGACCGCTTGGAACGTATGAGGGTTGGACTTTGAAATGGTTGCTCCTGAACTAGTAATAATATTTAATAATTGTGTTGATAGTGGTGTGTTCCCTGATTTAATGAAATCTAGTAAATTAATTCCCCTGTTTAAATCGGGTAGTACTTCAGGTCCGTCCAATTTCCGTCCCATTTCTGTACTACCTACATTTAGTAAAATTTTTGAAAAAAATATGCTTAATCAAATGCAAAATCACTTTAACGTTAATAAACTATTACACACAAAACAATTCGGTTTCACTCGTGGTCGGTCCACCACTGATGCCGGAATTAAATTATTAGAGTGTATATACAGGGCCTGGGATGAGTCATATGATGCTTATGATGTATTCTGTGACTTATCTAAGGCGTTCGATTGCGTTCAGCACCAGACTTTAATTAAGAAACTTGATCATTACGGAATCCGGGGGACGGCCTTGAATTTCGTCAATTCTTACTTAAGTGATAGGGTCCAGAAAGTAGTGATCAATGGTAAACAGTCACCTGGTTCTCCTGTAGCAATGGGGGTAACGCAGGGTTCAATTTTCGGACCTTTTATTTTTCTAGTATATATTAATGATCTCCCTCACCTCATAAGAGACGACCACGAGGTAGTTTTGTTTGCTGATGACACTTCTTTAATATTTAAAGTTAAACGTGGACAGCGCGAACTTGACGATGTAAACATTGCCCTCTCTAGGATAGTCCACTGGTTTTGTGCTAATAATTTATTATTAAATGAAAATAAAATTAAATGTGTAAGATTCACCTTACCTAATGTAAGACTTGTTAAAACCAGTGTTAAGGTTAGGGATGATATAATAGAATTTGTCGATGACACTGTCTTTCTAGGCATAACGTTAGACTCCAAATTGCAATGGAGGCCTCATATCGGGAAAATTTCGGCCAGGCTTAGTTCTGCAGCCTATGCTGTCAAAAAGATCCGACAACTTGCAGACATTGAAACGGCGCGTCTTGTCTACTTCAGCTACTTCCACAGTATCATGACATATGGCATACTACTGTGGGGTAACGCTGCCGATATTGAATGCATCTTTGTGTTGCAGAAGATCTATCTGGACTATCTATGGAATGGGGTCTCGGGAATCATTAAGAGACAAGTTTAACCATATTAACATCCTTACAGTGTATTCACAGTATATTTATGAAATTTTATTGTATACCCACAAGAACAAAAGTAAATTTGTGAAAAATAGTGATAATCATAATCTAAACTTAAGAAATAAGGATAAACTGGCTGTTCCTAAATTTAGGCTTCATAAAGTGAGTAATTCTTTTGCGGGGAACTTTATTCGAATGTACAATACATTGCCAACCGAAATAGCAAATTTATCTGTCAATAAATTTAAAAAACTAATAAAAAGTAAATTGTGCCATAAAGCTTATTATAGTATTAATGATTTCTTAGATGACAAGGCTGCCTGGTTGTAACAGAATTGCTCCTTTCTAAATAACTCGGTATTAGATTTAAGATGAAATATTTTGAAAAAACCCGAACTGAGTTTCTTATGGGCTCTTCTCAGTCTCGTTGCATTTTGGAACCCTCGGTAGAGTCACACCAACTTTTGACGAATCTAAATAATTTTCTAAAAATTTCAAAGATAATAAACGTTATTTTATTTTATTTTATTTTACAGCACCATCTGGTGGTAGGTTTCGGCCGCGGCTTGTCACCACCCTCTTGACAAAGCCCTGCCGCCAAGTGATCTTTATCGCGGTCCGGCATGATGCCTTGAGTAGCCATTTTGAAAGGGGAGTCTGGGCAGTTGCATGGTGCTACAAACCGGCTCCGGTGCAGCGTGGTGTCTTTACTGGGTGACTGTTCGCGGAGGGTAGCGGGATCCTAAGCACGGTCTTCCGCTGGCCGACCGCAGGTAGTAGGGGGCCCAACTAGTAGGTAAGCCACCTATGAAAGGCTGCCCCGCCAACTCGTGAAAAATCCCAGGATGCGTCATCGTGCCGGTTGGCGACCGGATGCGAGGGCCCGGTGAACATCTCTGGGGGGGTTAGGGCGTCCCCGCGCGCTCCAGATCAGTCTCCCGTCAGTGCAGCACTATGATTGTATCGCTTGGTATTTGTTTGTGCTATGCCTCGCCTAACTGTCCCCTTTCTGTCTGTTCACCAAATAAAAAAAAAGCATGAAAATAGTTCAATATAAGAAACTGGTTAAACAGCGGTTGCACTCCCTCGCATTAAAAGTGCACCTCTCCAACATCCGAGGTCTGCACTCTAATCTCGTTCCAGTCCACCACCACCTTGAGACTGAAAAACCACATCTGCTGTTCCTCACGGAGACGCAAATCAGATGTCCAGCTGATGCAGCATACTTGCACTACCCAGGTTACACCCTGGAACACAATTTCAAATCTCGCGCTGTCACCTGTGTGTACGCTCGCGATGACATCTGCGGTCGACGTCTCCGTAACCTAAAGGATTCCAGTTTCTCCGTATTGTGGGTTCTGGTGAACACTGGCTTGGAGCAGATACTCTATGCCAGTGTTTATCGGTCGCATACCGATAACATGGAGACAGCCAGGCTTTTCCAGTATCTGACCGACTCGGCTGAAGCAGCTCAGCTCAGGTACCCGTCAGCGCAGCTAGTTGTTCTGGGGGACTTCAACGCCCACCACCAGGAGTGGCTGTTCCCATACCAGAACACCGACCATGCCGGGAGATTAGCATATGAATTTGCTCTACCGCTAGGTCTCTCCCAACTGGTAACCGGCGCTACACGGATACCTGATATTGATGGCCACACGGCCAATTGCTTGGACCTTCTGCTGACAACTGATCCAGACCGGTATCAAGTTACAGTTTCCTGACCACTGTCTGGTGAAATCTGTGTCTGTCTACTCGCCACCTGAGCCCGAGCACTTTGGGACTAGGCGTGTATGGCGATACAAGTCAGCTGATTGGGATGAGATGCGGCATTTCTTTGCGTCTTATCCTTGGCAGCGCATATGCTTCTTTTCGGTCGACCCGACGTGCTGCACGGATGCTGTTTCTGGAGTGATATGTCAGGCTATGGAATATTTTATTCCATATTCTGATGCCTCACTTCATGTGATTCTGAGTGTGATAGGGCTGAAGCACTTAAGCACTTAGCCTACCAGAAGTGGCGGATGCTCGAGCCCGCAAAGCCCCGAATATCCAGAAACTGAAAAGTGCCTTTAGTAGTGCTGCCAACTCCTGCAAACGTACCCTCCGCAGGGCCCGCTTCGACCATATTGGCCGTATTGGAGCCAGACTAGTGTCTTACCCATCTGGGAGTAAAGCTTTCTGGTATCTTGCTAAATCTGTCGAAGACAATTTCTGTCGGTCTTCTTTACCACCATTGCAGAAGACTGATGGCTCATTAGCTCACACCGCCAAAGAGAAAGCAGACTTGTTTGCCACTCTATTTGCGAGGAATTCACAATTAGATGCTGATGGTAACTGCCCACCTTTGTTACCTCGTTGTGACTCTGCAATGCCAGAAGTACACATCCGCCAAAAAGAAGTACTCAAAATACTCAGTACTCTGGATGTGAATAAGGCTAGTGGGCCTGACGGCATTCCTCCCATTGTCTTGCTGTCATGTGCGCCTGAGTTGTCCCCTGTTCTGACTCGCCTATATCGCTTGTCCTTGAGGACTGGTCAAGTTCCGAAATCCTGGAAGATTGCCAATGTCCAACCTGTCCCTAAGAAAGGAAGTCGCGCCGACCCTGCCAACTACCGACCTATCGCAATCACCTCCATACTGTGTAAGATTATGGAGCGTGTTTTAAACAATCATCTCCTTGCATACCTGGAAGACAGCGACCTCCTCAGTGACCGTCAATTCGGGTTTCGTAGAGGCCGGTCTACTGGGGATCTTCTTGTGTTTGCTACTCACCTCTGGAGCGAAGCCATTGAGAGACACGGTGAGGCTCTCGCCGTGTCTCTTGATATCTCTAAGGCTTTCGACAAGGTCTGGCACGCAAGTCTCATTGGCAAGCTTCCGGCGTACGGTATTGCTCCTGGGCTTTGCACCTGGATCGAAGATTTCCTGAGACACAGATCGATTCGAGTTGTCGTTAACGGCTCCTTGTCCGATCTCCTTGGTATTAATGCCGGTGTCCCTCAGGGATCTGTGCTCTCCGCGACTCTCTTTTTGCTGCACATCAACGACCTGCTAGTAACACCCGGTATCTTTGGGTATGTAGATGACAGCACAGTCTCGGTGAGATACTTGTCCGATGCGAAGTCTGGATCAAGGGTCCAATGCTTCAGGGAGTTTGGAGGGACTTTGGAGGCTGTCTCTCAATGGGGTGATGCTAATTTGGTCGAGTTCAACCCCTCAAAAACACAGGCTTGTATTTTTTCGGCGAAACGGAGTCCATTCCAACTGACTCCGACTTTCCGGAATGTCCCCGTTCCGATTAACGACCGTCTTGGGCTCTTAGGACTGGATCTCTCATCCAGTCTAAATTTCGCTCACTACATCGAGTCCATAGCAAACACTGCTGCCAAAAAACTTGGTATCCTCTCTAGGGTGAGACGGTACTTCACTTCGGAGCAGCTCTTAAATCTTTACAGAGCTCAAGTTCGCTCTTGCATGGAATACTGTTCCCATCTCTGGGATGGGTCTGCTAGATATCAGCTGGATGCTTTGAGCTCGCTGGAGCGCCGAGCGAAGAGGATCATAGGCAGTGACTCACTTGTGGGAGCAAATCTTCAGAGCCTAGAACACCGTAGTCGAGTGGCCTGCCTTTCGGTTTTTTATCGGTTACATTTCGGTGAGTGTGCGGAGGTTTTACATGACCTGATACCCCCTTCCCCTTTCCGTCACCGAACGACTAGGCGCGGCGAGCAGTTCCATCCTTATGTTGTAGACATTCCTCCATTACGCACGAAGCGATTTGCCTCTTCTTTCATTATGCGTACGGCTAACGAGTGGAACTCTCTGCCGAGGTCAGTTTTTTCGGAACGCTATAATCTGGACATCTTTAAGGTCAAAGTGAACAGACACCTTCTAGGCAAACGTGTACCATCGTAGGCCTCATCTTCGCCTTCCATCAAGCGAGATTGAGGCCAAACGTTAAGCCGTTTTTCATAAAAAAAAAGAACACTCACTTTTTTCACTTGTTAGGGAATAAAGGTCGCAGGTTGGATATCGGCCGGTGGTATTAGTTTTTGTGATTTATAATATTTAAGAAATTCAAGTAAAAGTGTTTTTGCTCCTTGATATTAATATATTTGAAGGTGTGAATATTAAAAAAACATTACATAACCAAGTTGGCATTGCAGCTCGTGCATGGTACCGGTACTATATAGGTAGGTACCTACGTACTTACACCGGCAATATTTAGGTTTTATAATTTTATTAACTCATACCTATCTAATTATACTTAGTAACTTATGTAATCAACCCCGTTCTATAAAGTAAAGTTTATCTGTTAGGTAGGTAAATTATTCCAATACCCGAAAGTTTTGTATGGACGTTAGTTGTTCACCTTAAAACTATTGTATGAGTTTTAAAATCCCTAGATTAACATATAACCTAAGTACCTAACACTTAAAAACGACAAACTATAATTACTAGTAGTAGGTACTTATAAAATTAACTTGGTAGATTTGTTTTTATTTTGCGTCTGCTTCCACGACCGTTGCAGGGCGTCTCTGGATCACACGCAGAAGGTAAGTAAGTACCCAGTGGCGGCCCGGCGGTAGTAGACTACTAAGTTAATTTACTAAGTTAGTACCTACTAGTAACAAAGCTAACTACAACTATGTACCTACATTTCTCGGGTTGAATTGTCAGTTGGCACAAATTTTGGGCGATGACACATACATTTGTGTCGAAGTCTGGCTGTTTCTTATGTCTATACTACGAGTACTACGAGTATTATAAAGAGGAAAGATTAGTATTTTTGTGTGTTTGTAATAAATAAACTCAAAAACTACTGTGCCGATTTCAAAAATTCTTTCACCATTGGAAAGCTACATTCACCCTGAGTAACATAGGCTACTTTTTATCCCGGTAATATGTTCCCACGGGAACCGGGAACGAGTAAACTACATCACGCGGGCGGAGCTGCAGCGATCAGCTAGTATAATATAATAATATGTATACTTATGTAATAAAAAGAATATAAATGTATTTATATCAGTTTGAGACTAGACGGCGTTGTGTGAATTGTCCTAACATATTTATTTATTTCCATCAAGTTTATCCTGTATATTGGAAAGGATTTCCCAAGGTATTTCAATGAATTATCTCATTTCGAGATGTAAAAAAACTTGCTGTAGATTACCAACGGTTACTTATACAGGGCCGCTGAGACTACTCGGGCCTGCCCACTGGACCGCCTCTTACTACTAGGTATATAACTTGTAGTAAATGGTTCACCTCGACTATATATATCTCAACTACGAAGCAGAATATTCTATTCTATATATTAAATCTGATGCAGATTAAATAGATTGTTTTAGCTCGTAAAAATAACTTCAACGGATTGGAATTAAACTTCACAGAAGTCCAAATACAAACCATCGGCAATCCAACCTCAAGTGTTTCACAAAATGTTTATAAACCCACGATTGTAAGTAAATGTCAAATTAAGCACATCTCACAGAATGTGGATGGCACCTCTATTACCTCGCAGACGGTTCCTGTTGTTCCGGTTCGTATGTATCGGATATGCATTACATAATAGGATTGAAGATAAATACTAAAATCATATCATAATTCCCACGAATATATCTTTAAAGCGTAGGTAAACAATTTTGTTGTCTCTTGTTAAAGTACGTGTATTTTGAAGTTAAGCCGGAGCTTAGGGTAGGGAGTAAGGGTACAAATTAATATTGGATAATTTTGAACAAAAAGAATACCAACTTCAACCGTAAACTAAAAAGTAATTTAGGATATGTAAAGTTCTCTTCAATACAAATGAATCAACCCAAACACAAAATAACTGCTGTAAATCGTTGATGAGTTCCCTCGACTGACTTTCGGCCCCCTCATCAGATTGACTCCAAGCGAAGGTTTGGATCGATTATAAAAATTATAAGTTAACCAGGATCTGATGATCGGATCCCGGAGTAATCGAGGGGAACCTTCAAAAATTATAAGTTAACCAGGATCTGATGATCGGATCCCGGAGTAATCGAGGGGAACCTTCAAAAATTATAAGTTAACCAGGATCTGATGATCGGATCCCGGAGTAATCGAGGGGAACCTTCAAAAATTATAAGTTAACCAGGATCTGATGATCGGATCCCGGAGTAATCGAGGGGAACCTTCAAAAATTATAAGTTAACCAGGATCTGATGATAGATCAGATAGATAGTTCAGATTGCCATTGATTAAGCTTTAAAATGTAGAGGTATTTACAACTTCTCATCTTAGAATCAAGCAATACCTACCTACCTACCTAGTATTAAAACAAAGTTATTCTGTTGACGTGAAACTTCCACTTCGAGATTGTCATATTTCACAAGATAAATAGGGGCTCTACCTTAGAGCTAACATAAAGTCAGATAATGGCGCAGATAGGATTTTGTGAAGAAATTGGGCGCTTTGAATATTTATTCTATATTTTGTTACTGGAAATGGAAAATGGAAATGGAAATCTTACGAATTTTATTTAGAACTAGTTGTTTATAAAATGTAACTATTTATTACCATGTGAGATGGTACCAAACTACCGTAAAACGGGGTTACTTTAACATTATGGGTCACTTTGACAGTGTTTGGGCCTACTTTAACAGCGCGCCAAATAATGGTTTAAACCTGTGCGGAAGGAACGCTCGTGACCTTGATTGGCGGCGGGGGAGTAGGGAGAGTACAATGTGTCGCAATCGCGAAAAAATGGCGGAAGGTTCTGGGTAATTGGAGAAAAGAATCAAGAACACGGGGCGCAATTCCAAAGCCACAGTTTCCCATGCTGCTGAAAAGGTTGACGGATGCATTGGCTCCTAACATAAAGAAAAATCTACAAAGCTCCTTCAGAACTACAGGCATTTGTCCTTTTGATCCGGAAGCCGTCCTGAAAAAACTTCCATCAGATCACTCGGAAGAGACTGGACGTATTCTCGACAGCAGTCTACTGGAATTTTTAAAAGAAACAAGGGGCTGCAACTCTGAAAAAAGTCGCCACAGAAGAGGTAAGGAAGTGATTCATGAACCAGGTACACAGATATCTATAACACGCCAAGATATGCCAAGCCCAGCGTCAAATGATGTCCCAGAAACGGGAAACGATGACTCAGTTGATGATACTGTCTCGGCTGTCATGGAAGTCCCGATCTTCGAACCTACACCTTCAACTTCTTCTTTGCCGCCTACGACAGGGCAGACTTCATCCGATGACGATGGTCCTCTGAGCGATTTTCTCGTAAAAGGAGATTAAGGGGCAAGCAGAAGAATAAGGAGATGGGCAAGAAGGGCAACAACCTCTGTCACATTTGTAAATGTGATTTCCAGTTCTGCCATCATCCTGCTGACTGTATTTGTTGCATCACTTGCAAAAAATGGATTTGTGGCGTTTGTAACAAAGGCTCAACCAATCCGTCCTATGAATGTTTGGTGTGTGAAGACACAGAGTAATAATTAGTACTAGATTTTCTACTATTGTTAAAAAAATGTTTCAATTTTTGAAAGTTCATTGTTATAATGTTAATGTTTGTTGATTCCAAAGATAATAATTATAAGAGTGATTAAGTGCCTATAATTTTGTAACCTAAGTAATAATAAAAATGACTGATTGATCTCATCAACTCTTTGTTTCAATTACAATTTCGTCTATAATGCATAAAATATTAATATTTTTTTATCAAAATGATGTCAAAGTAATCCTTACATTTTAGATCTTTGACAATACTTGCATTTTAATGCATTGTCAAAGAAACCCCATTTTCGGGTTACTTTGACACTAAAAAAAAAAAAAATTGTGGGGAGCCTGTAGGGTTTGATATTGGTATGAGATAGATAGTCAAAGGATACATTGTTCTATTGGAGCAAAAACACCATTCATTTTAGTTGTTAAAAATAAAAAAAAAAACAAAAAACTATCAAAACATGTGCAAAGTAGCCCCGTTTTACGGTACCCACTAAGAAGCCCTTCTATATTATTATATAATGTACATTCAGGGCCCCAGTAAAGTAAAGTAAAGTAAATATTTATTTCTCTCTTCCACTACATGTATTCCAGTCTAGTCTAAAGTATACAGGTTTTCATTACAATGCAATACACAGCGCCTTCGTGGAAGACTCGCCACTTGATTCGCTATACAAATACATTCACTAAGACCTAAATACAGCAACGGGACAGATAGGAGAAGACCACCTTGGTGGCCCAATCAGGCCCATCGATCCGACAGTGAGATATGCCTTTTATGTGTGCGCGTGCGTGCACAAGTGTGTATGTATGTGTCATCCACAACTGCTCACTGTTCGGTTCATCTGATGACAGCTGATGACGTGTTTTTGGGGCAAATATACCCATAGTGCCCGGAACCGGCTCTAGACTTCTTTTTTATTTAGTACTTTATGATTAAACGAACTTACCTGTACGTGAAGTTCGATCATAAATTATATGAGCAGGTTCATTCGACGTGATTTCTTCTCACATGCAATTAATGAAGAAATCGCATCGAATATAATAGCACCCCCGATGTTGATATTTCGGAAGCTTTTTAAACTTATCTTTCAGTCTAGTTCTATAGTTTTATGTCTTTGCACTTTTATGTAACATTAACTATTACTTATTATTTTTTACTAAGTATTTTTCTCTCCTCCGCTGGTGGGATGACTGCCTATTGTGCTATCTAATTTCATTTTATATATTTACTAAGTACGTAGTAATGGCACTAGACATAACTACAACTATTGTTGTCCCCTACCAATACTACAACTATTGTTGTAAACACCAAAATTACTGGCGAAATGAGGGCGTTATAAGCGCATCTGTCTATCTGATAGATGAGTTTCGGAAAATCATTTTATTTAAATTATTAGGTTAATCAAAAAAATCAGAAGTGGACAAATAAAATAATTTTATTCACAATATGATAAGTTAATACACACTATTTGAATGTCAAGATCCGCCCATTCGATTACCACACAACGAGAAGAAGGGCAAGACACACAGCGGGTTCAACATTTTGTTAGCAAATAAACATCTATAGAAATGGAGAAGATTCCAATTAAATGAAATGAAACCACTTCCATTCTTTTGCTAAATTTTCCTATTCCGATTGCTTCAAAATAGTTTTCTTTTGTACAAACCGGGCGGCCGGCGCTACTGAATCCATTAAATTATTATCGATGAGAGTCTCCGTCAAACTGAATACGTAATTGGTCGTAATTGAAGGCGCCAACAAGATACGGGCACTTTACTTCATAATATAACTACGAGATGCTAGTGGATCTTTTAAAGATTAGGTATATATATTCTTTTTGATGTATATCAATGCCACATATAAATATTAGGCCTGCCTACAACCTAAAAACTTGTTTGTTTACGTAGGTACCTACATACCTTATTATTGACTTCACTACGCACAGAACTTCTGACCTCCATGATCGGGGCCTGAGGACGGCAGGTTGGTTAACCATCTTTCTTACAGGCACAGGCCAGAATGGTTGCGTGCTGTGGGGATTCAGCTCACGCACGCCGTCCCTCATAGTCGCGGGATAAAACCCGACCCCCCAAAGATGTGAAATAACATCCGACGTTTTTCTTTATATCTGCGGCCTAGGACTGCGGGCTTTTATAAATAAATCCTGCACGCGGTGCACCTGCTCACAGACGAGCGTAGTTATTGTGGTAGTTATTTTGTACCTAATAGCACAAGCTCTGCTTAGTTTGAGACTAGATGACGCTGTGTTCAATTGTACATACTAACATTATTATGAGTGAAAATACGAGTGTTAACGTATCAAAATAAGTGACTCTACTTCCTCTTCCAGTGGGTTTACTACTAGGAATCAATTCTGATCGGCGCCACGTTGCAATTAACCATTTAAAAAATAGTCATAACCAAGATCGTTTCTCAAACGAACACCATTATTTCTTACTCCCCTTAAGCAAATCTACCAGTCGATCGTATTGTGAGTTCAAATGTTATCATTAACCTAAACCCACCTAACTTTAGTAAACAAATTATGACCTCTACAACAAAAGAGAATACTACAGATAGTAGGTACCTAATCCCAGTTGTGAATATACGACAAGCTTAGTTACAAAGAAATTAGCCAATTAATAGCTATATAAGGAAAAGGCCTTCGTAATCATTTTAATCTGTGATATAAATGACCGGAAGGAAAACGTACGTGCTTGTCGCTTTATTCAGCGGATCAAGAATAAATCTGGACTGGTAACAATGGCAATCGGTGTCATCTTCTCATATAACTATTGATTAGGTACGTAACGCCCCGCGCCCGCCACGTTTTTTCTTTAACTATACTTTCTTTAACTTTAAGCCCTTTTAATTCCGGTCTTTGCTGTGCCACGCCTTTTACTGGGTTTTCTGCTTATCTAAACATTACGAGTACAACGGTCAAGGCTAGTATACCAAAACTCTGTTTCTCTATCTATACTACGAGTATTATTATAAAGAGGGAAGGTTTGATTGCTTGTTTGTATTGAATAGGCTTGATAGGTAAAAAAATGGAATAGTCCATTTATCAAACAACCAATACCACGCTAACACGAATAGGAGCCGAGCAGCAATGAAGTATGTATCTTGCTAAAACAGGAAAAAAAAAATTCTTCTTCACGCTTTTTTACAATAATATACATTTATTTCTTATTTACACTATTCTTAATTCAAACTTATTAAAATTTATTTTCTACTTTTTAGTTGGATTTTCTATAAAAGCGTGTTTTTTTAGTGTTTTTAAACTATTGTTTATTTTTCATTTTTTAGTTTTTATTTTAATTTTTTTTAAAATTTTCAATCGAATTATTGCATTGTCATCGGTCTTTGACAGGTGTGCAAAGTTTGAATTAAATCTGATCGTTCAAAGTAGGGCAAAATCGAACCCAAAAGAGTCGGTTACAAACAAACATACATTTTTTTAAAATTTTCAATCGAATTATTGCATTGTCATCGGTCTTTGACTGGTGTGCAAAGTTTGAATTAAATCTGATCGTTCAAAGTAGGGCAAAATCGAACCCAAAAGAGTCGGTTACAAACAAATATACATTTTTTTTTTATTTTCAATCGAATTATTGCATTGTCATCGGTCTTTGACTGGTGTGCAAAGTTTGAATTAAATCTGATCGTTCAAAGTAGAGCAAAATCGAACCCAAAACAGTCGGTTACAAACAAACATACATTTTTTTTTAATTTTCAATCGAATTATTGCATTGTCATCGGTCTTTGACTGGTGTGCAAAGTTTGAATTAAATCTGATCGTTCAAAGTAGGGCAAAATCGAACCCAAAAGAGTCGGTTACAAACAAACATACATTTTTTTTAAATTTTCAATCGAATTATTGCATTGTCATCGGTCTTTGACTGGTGTGCAAAGTTTGAATTAAATCTGATCGTTCAAAGTAGAGCAAAATCGAACCTAAAAGAGTCGGTTACAAACATACAAGCAAACATACAAGTGAAGCTAATAAAAGCGTAGTAAAAACGCTTAACGCTCAAAAGCGTCGCGTTTCAGATCCGTTGCCGTGTGAATAAATACTAGGCAATCCATTTGATAATTTTGGATACATACATATCATCATGCACCATATTTCCAAAGGGGTAGTCAGACCCTTAAGTCATATTACCATTACCGGGCAACTGATGAATCTATAACCACTCTGTAATTTTAACCAAAATTCCCGTGGCCAGGACAAACATGTCACTAAATATAATCTCCGCAGTCCGAGCAATTGATTAATCTAATTTGAAGCTTTTTTAACGCGCGTTAAAAACCTTCCGTGTGGGGGCCTAATTAAACACAAAGCAGATTTTTTTTCATTCTAGTCTAAATGTATGTACACGCTTTCCAAAGACTTAAAACACACAGATTACACACACATCACAGATTAAGCTTATTTCAGGCCAATGTATTATAGGCTGTATTTCATCAAAATCGGATGCCAGAAAAAAGGTACGAGAATCGTCATGTAAGTAGTAGCAATAGAGTTGTTCTAAGCACGAGGTGCTGCGGACATCAACTATAGTTTTATAATATAGGTAAGTATCTTGTTATAATTAATGATACCCATATCAATCAAATCAGTTTCCTATCTTTTTTATAGATTCGAAATTGCTTTGTGATTGTGTGATGTAATATCCTTGGAAGTAAAGCCATGCATTTCGCGCATGAATAGGTCGACTTGACCCAGTAACTAACCCTTTTACTTCACCGACGTCAAATATCTCGTACTATGTTTTGTACGACATGTGAACACTTCAGAGTCCTACTTCCCTGCCAATTCCTCTTTATATAAGACACAAGTAAATTGATCTAAATTTACCAAACATCTCCATTAATTTACCTTATCTATTGTGATAGAAATATATTTTTTAAGCATTTCATTAAATAGTTTTTCTTATCTTAATCATGTTTATAGCAACTAGCTATATAGCATATTGATTCCCAAACCCCTTCTTGGACCATTTACATGAATCCAAGTAGTGAGGCCATAGTAGTAGGTAAACTCTTTTATTTTTTGCTGGATTATGTTAAGCCCTGCAGAGTCTTATTGTGAAAAGTGACAATGAAGTAAGATCAAAACGGGAGTACATTTTAAATAAATTTATCTTCATTTCTGAGCTAAATAAGGACTCCAATCGAAAAATTTAAAAAGGAAGGTTAATAGAAAATCAAACACTGTTAAAAGGGGTTAGTAAGTTACGTAGTTAATAGAAAATCAAACACTGTTTAAAAGGGGTTCAGCTTACCTACTGAATATTTTGCGGTAACAAATTGGGTTGGTAATTATTTTATTTTGTTATTTTACATAAAATACATAGAGCTCGGGGCTAAGTGGAAACCAGTAACCGTCTAGTTAAGCACATTGCATAGGTTAAGCTACCTCTAGTCAGGTCAGTCTTAGGATGGATGACCATTTCTTAAGAAATTGAGACCCTCCGTCCTTCGTACTTTGGAGAACACGCTTAGCCGTCAGTCCCGGTTGTCTTTATGAACATCTATGGTAGGGCCCCGTAGCACCGAATAGATTGGGCCGTTGCCGTTGGGGCGCTTTCCCTAGCATGCGGGTCCGGCAGGTCATGACAACGTCAAAGTCAAATCATTTGAACCCCGCGTGCGTGCAGCCCGTGTGACAGGACGCGCATGTCATTATTTTATGAAATATTAGAAGCCTGGTGACACAAATGTGGGTCGGACCCGCACGCAGGTGACAACACGCATAACTGGAAATCAGTTTTGATTGATTGAAAAGTGCCCTTACAGCCCGGTCCCGTCTCTATTACCGGCGGGCGGCGTAGCTTTAGACGTAGCGCGCGTTCCTTTGATAACGCCTGTTATGAATATCAGATAATTATTATTCTTTGTAGAGATAAGCGTTGAAGAGGTTGAAGTTTTATATTTTCATTTCTGTGTTCAAATCAATACTGGAATTATTAACACCTGCCTGTTTTTTATCAACTTCTCTGGTGAAGAATGACAATGTTAGTTTCAAATAGAGTAGGTACTACCTTATTAGATTTCCTCTGTCATATCTAATTGGTCAACGAAACAGCAGCTTTGACGAAGGCTGCATTCGAAGGAAATATAAAAGGCTCACCTTGCTTACCTTAAGTGAGTAAGGATGCTGCAAAGTGAAGGACCCGTGATATTGGTGAGCGGGGCGGGGTTGTGAAAGCGGGGTTGAAGGTGCGACGCGCGGAGGGCGGCTCCCATTCGCGCAGGGCGGCGGGCGGCACGTAACAAGTGAAGCGGGCCCGGGAGCAACAGTCTGCCGCAGCCCGGCCACGCGGCTCCACACCACCACCACTATCGTCACCCCGGAGCGCGCACCCCGCGTAAGTAGCGTTTATCCGCTTTAATTACTTACCTTTGTTCTCCTGAACATCAGCGGGCGTACGGTCAGACTCGGAATCACTTCTCGTTCCTGACCACACACCGCTAATCGGTCACTATTGTCACCTTCATCTAGATAAAGAAGTTATCGTGTAAACGGGCTACCATTCTTCAGTGATGTCTACCATATAACCGTGTACTCGTACCTGTTGAATGCATGACGAAGTAACATATACGTTGACTTTTCCGTTCTAAATCTATTTAGTTGATTGCTTTGTTCGTACTCGTACATTATGTTATGTTATTGTAGCTATACCAATGATACTATTTGTACGTGTCTGTAATATTATTAACGTAATGGCGCTGTGTACTGTTTGTTACTTTCGTGTTACTAACTCATAATGTTATAGTCGCGTTTGTATGTTTAAGCCTTTTTATTTTGGGTGTTTTAAGATAAAATATGCCCTAAAACGTTTTAATAGAGCGGCACGATACTTGTCGTATGCTGCTTTTGAACGGATAATAAGAATTTAACTGTGATTTGATACTCGTACATTTAATATAATCAAGAACTAACAGATCCTAAATTACTTTTATGACTGTTATTTCTTTTAGATTATTAAAAGAGTTGTGAAGAATGCTTATTATTTGAAGTCGCGACAGAGATCAGCGGGATACACAAATTTTCCGGTGCTTACATAATGCAATTATAGTAAAAACCAGCGGACCGCGGACCAGCTTTGTCCGCGTGAAATAGTATTCTAAAACATTCCTCTATAACCACTCTATCAATTAATGAAAACAGCGTGAAAATCGGTGGAGTAGTTTTTGAGTTCGCTATAACAGACGTGGCGGAGGAATTTGTTTTATAATATGTATGTAGTGATATAAAATTTCATGTGGAAAAAAATATAATTGAAAATCTAGAATCGAGAAAAACATAAAAGATACACTGGCACATTACAAAGATTTTTCAAGTTGCAGATAAAATAACAAAGAAAGTTTGCAAACACTCGTTATAATTGGAAACCCTTGAAGTCCTTTGATATAAGAAGACTTTATTAATGGGCTTTACAAAGAGCCGGTCTGATTGACGGTCGAGAACATTATATAACTTAGTAGGTGTCCACACAGAATAGTTATTCAGCTCCAAATTCCCACGGGCACCTATTGTTCGTTTATCTTCAACACCAACCCTCTCGGTTCAACCATTTTACCTTGAAAACAGTCTAACATACGTGTTGTGTAAGTTTTGCAGTTCCAGAAATGGTGTCACCCATGCAATCTCGTACTTATTTGAACAATACCACTATGAATTAAAAAAAAAACCTAAGTAGGTACATTGGTGTTACAGTGTACTTGGAATGTTAAAAAAAATAGAATTTTCCAATTTTTATTGGCAAAACGTAAGGTAGGTAGAGGTCTTACAAGTAAGCTCTCACAAATGCCAGCGTCCGTTTGTTTTATCGATTTAAAATATCGTGGATGTACATTATTTATAAATGATTTGGAAAACAATATATTTGAAAAATAATATGTTTTTCTTTGTAAACCATATTATTTTTGTTTATTACTATTTTCGTAATTATTTGCAACTTAGGTTGAATAACTGACTTTACCGTTTAATCGGATAATTAGGTAATGTATTAGAATTATGATCAGTTTGTGGTAGTTTAGAGTTGGGTGACAAAATGATTGGCCAAAGTTCATCGAACAAGAGTCAGTAATACCTTAATAATTTATATATTATAACATAGTATTAAAAAAATCGCTTCCGTTCCCTATGTATGCTTAGATCTTTGCGATGCGGTTTTATTATATAATTTGTCAAACGGGTGAAGCCGCGGCGGCCGCTAGTACGAGTAACATAGTATAAAACACAGTCACTTCCGATATCTGTCCTTCCCATGTATGCTTAGATATTTAAAAGTACGCAACGGATTTTGATGCGATTTTCACCAATGGACAGAGTGGTTATCGAGGAAGACTTTTATATACTCGTATAATATAATTTGTCAACCGTACTAGTTGTGTAGTGTAGTGGACGGTAGTACTTCCACTTGGAAAATTAAATGTAAAAATTTCAAAAATTAATACATGACTCAACTTCTTTTAATTTTCATGACTTATACTCGATGATATAACTACTATTGATGAAAATTTTAACAAAAGCGTTGAAGCCGTTTTTAAAAATAATATTTAAAAAACTTTTCTTTTGCATTTTCTTTGGGTTTTCACTCCTCAATGCAGCCTTGGGAATTTATATCAGTAAGTTCCCCGTCAGCTGTCCCACTATTGAAATACACGTTTGTGCTACATAGTGCAGGCTGTATCTTTCCGTTAGTTAGCACATGCATTTTCCAGAAATAACTTATTTCGTCTGAGCGGAGTTCAGGGATTATGGGAAACTCTATGTTTCGAATTAGATTTTTTACACAAACACAATTAATGTTGCTCTTCAGCAATTATTTTTTAAATACTACTTGACCTAGTTACCAGAATCTAGATGTAAAAGACTTGATGGCGTTTAAAAATATTGACAATTTTTTGAGATGAACATGAAGTCAGTAGAGCAAGTTACTTATTTGTTGAGATCATTATGAGAGTAATATGTCATTTTCCCAAAGTGCTGGACTGAGTGATCAAGATTTTGTGCAATAACTCGAGATCCAATAGTCGTACGTAACAAATTTTTTGATTGCGAGTTTTGGCATAATTTGACTAAAAATGACAACAGATGTATTCTAAAACGAATGAAGAAAGGATCACTCAATCACTCAATACACATAACAATATGCACAAAGGCAATGTGACTTTTCTACCCGCAGACCTAGAGTTGTAGAGATTAGATTAAATACATAATATTTATTAGATGAATGTTGTACTTCTTTTTATGTATAAAATTCTCGTGTAAAATAAAATAAAATAAAATAAAATAACGTTTATTATCTTTGAAATTTTTAGAAAATTATTTAGATTCGTCAAAAGTTGGTGTGACTCTACCGAGGGTTCCAAAATGCAACGAGACTGAGAAGAGCCCTCAAGAAACTCAGTTCGGCTTTTTTCAAAATATTTCATCTTAAATCTAATACAGAGTTATTTAGAAAGGAGCAATTCGTGTTACAACCAGGCAGCCTTGTCATCTAAGAAATCATTAATACTATAATAAGCTTTATGGCACAATTTACTTGATATTAGTTTTTTAAATTTATTGACAGATATATTTGCTATTTCGGTTGGCAATGTATTGTACATTCGAACAAAGTTCCCCGCAAAAGAATTACTCACTTTATGAAGCCTAAATTTAGGAACAGCCAGTTTATCCTTATTTCTTAAGTTTAGATTATGATTATCACTATTTTTCACAAATTTACTTTTGTTCTTGTGGGTATACAATAAAATTTCATAAATATACTGTGAATACACTGTAAGGATGTTAATATGCTTAAACTTACTAACGTGTCACAGTACCATACTCCCACGAAACGGCTCGTCCATATTTTATGAAATTTTATATGAATATTCAGCAGGTCTGAGAATGATTGTCTATTTTTCATACCCCTAAGTGATAAGTGTTGTCCACCCCTAAAATTTATTTCTTATTTTATGGACAAAATTTTATTTTTAATTTTTAATAATGTGGCATTAAAAAATTCATACTAAATTTTCACCCTTCGATCACCAACTCCTATTTTTTATATTCCCTATTTCCTTAGGTCACTACAGTTCTTATGAAAACGAAATGCGTTGCGAAGTTCGCCGGGACAGCTAGTTAAAAATAAAATACAGTAAGGGATATTATATTCATGGATTGCTTCGATGCATGCTGGATTCATGCATTGGATGCTCTTTATGTGCCTAAACTGAATAAATGAAATTGATTCTTTGATTCTTCTTTGATTCTCTTCTTGATTCTATTTAACAGTCACCTTTACTCGCTGGTATTATTTCGTACATGAGATGCCTCCTGGCATGTATATCAATACCATCAAACAAAATAACATTTGCTTTTTTAAATATTAAAGACACTAAATATTCTATAGTATCTTTCCAATCATCGTTTTCTCTTGACGGCACAGTTCCAACAGCGACTATTTCACGAATCAACCCATCCTCTGCAAAAAAATGTATTGATATTTTAGTCAGCCCTCTAAAAACTACAAAACTTACTACCGCTAACAATTCGCTTCGCCTTGCTCTGAGGGTAAATATATCAATCGAATAAGCGCTTGAGCAAAGTTTCTTTGTGTACATACGTTCGGTATCGGTCTGTCTGTGAAGGTGTTCTCATGTGTTTAGATCTTGTTTTCAGCTTCTTAGAATAATGCGTCAGGTTTTAGAATAAGATTCCGTAGCGTAGTTTTCTCGTTTCCCACAAGAACATAATAATACTTACCGGATAAAAGTATATTCCTATCGGTCAAATCGAATAATATTCGTTCACTTTGCTGTTTTTCATTCAAATCTTTAAATGGTTTAAAACAACGGAAGGTTCTTTATTACTCAATCAAGTAAGAAATATCCCTACCGAATTTCGTTCTAAACGTAACACACTGTTCATAATTTTAAGCCTTAATAGATTGTAATGATGTCAAGCTTAACTACCTTCAGTGTCCAATATACGTACGACATCGAAGTCCAGCTTCCCCTTGGACTCAATGCTGGGACGAGCACTACGTACGTAGAAGTGAGGACTATGATCTGCTTCTTTTACAAACACTCCATAGTCTCCTTTGACTACAAAGTTGTAATCATCTGCAATTGGAACGTTAGTAATTAATTCATTATTGCCCATTATCTAACACGCCAAAAGACATTCTGTATTTATTTTTACTTTCGCTGCTCACTAGAACATAATATATAAATAAAAAGCTTTGTCTTCTCCAGAGTATCGGTTAGCAATTTCTGTAAATTAGGTACGGTATAGTAATTTTTAAGTACTCATATTATATTTTTTTGGACATTTGAATTTTTTATTGGCATTTCAATTTATGCAGTTTGAGCAATCGAATCAGCACTTCATAATTTCTTCTACACACTTCAGATATTCATACATTAATTATGAAATATTACAATATCTTCCGTGGTAAATTGAAAATCTATATGGGGTTACTATATTAGGCTTTGGGTAAAATATATAAAATACTCACACGCTGTCGCTAATACTTTTTTTTGATAATCTAGATATGGCCCTTCCTGAGCACGATAGTAGAAAATTGACCTTAGTTCCGGGCAGTAGAAGTTGAAGACGTAAGACAATTCAGTTGCGTTCAATCTAGAATTTAGAAAAAAGCCGCATTAAAAAAAACACTAGATTAGGAATTTTGTGAATTAAATCACAAAAGAAGAAGACCACTTGTAATTTCTAGCCAATGGCCACGGCTCTTTCCGCGTGGTTCCGTTGCATATTAACTACACATAAACATTACCGGAATAAAATGTACCATAGGTATTGCAGGAATAAAGCAGCTTAATGAATGATATTCTGAATTCATTCATTATCATTAGTTTGAAATGTTTTCCTTACAAAATTGCGAAACAAAGTAGAGTACAGATAAGCATTTTTTAATCTTACCTTGCAGATTTAAGTTCACATTTATTATATCCATTTAGACGAACATTACTTATTGCATACTGTGTGGGTCCTTTTCTACCACTAATGTAGTTTATGTTAAGTGGGTCCATGGGCCACACTTCACCATCGAGCCCATCCTTTACAGCCTTATATTGGGATGCCAAACCTTTCAATAGACAATCAGCGTCTTCGAAGTCACATACCTTAATGCCTAAAATCAAATTAAGAATACTATTTAGACACAATTTAATCCTTACTGTTTTATGGTGTAGACGGTAGTAACAGTATTAACCTACTCCTCAACTCCACTAAACTCTTATTGGAATACTCGTATCCATCCTACACCCGCTATCCCACGTATTTCATCACTCCATATCTAGCACTAGGTTATGCCACTAGTGGTAGGTCCACTTTTGGCTACCGGCAGGCTCATTGTCACGACTTATGGGCTGAATACCTTAATTAGCATTTATGATTGACTGTTTAAATTTACTTGAAGTGAAAGAGTTTATATTTATTGGTTTCATTGTACTTCGTATCACTGGGATGAGTAAAAAAAAGGTTAGTTTTAGCATCACCATAGTAAATTTAAGATTTAATGTTTTACTTACAACTATCGGCCACACTATAGGAAATCAATGCAAACGTAAACCACAGGGACAACATGCTGCGCGTTCTTTACTGTCAATAAACTAACATTTTTAATTATGTTTCCAATTTATATAAACCTTTATCTAATGCAATTAGTTGCAAACACGTTTAATTTTGTATGTCGTTAAAATTGAAGATACGGGACAGTTGTTGTTAAAAATGTGATTATCAAGCTATCAATTTGCCTTTAAACAGACATCGCTAAACGTCCGAACGATGCTTCTCAGGACCAGAAGACTGGTTATTTCCTGTTTCAAATAATAATAATTACCTATCGCCACCCAACGTGGCAACGAGCCAGCATTTTGGGAATCTTCCCAGTTGGACAGACCGGCCGAGAAACCCGACCTAACGACACGAGGGAAACACGGGCAACGAGCGGGCTGATGAGCTAGCCAGAGAAGATGCTGATGAAAACTCGGTGGGACCGGAGCCCCGGGTGAAAATCACCAAAGGAGTAATCAGTCATAGAACAAAAGTAGAAACCAACCAAAGATGGAGGACCTCGATTGGAATTAGACAGTCGAAAATCGTCATCAAGGGCATGAGAAAAGTATGAGTCATATTATGAAACTTCCAAGAGGAAATATGAGGCTCGCTATAGAAATAATAAAAGGAGACTGCCGGTTAAACAGACATCTGACAGTGATAGGAGTAAAAACCGACCCCAAAAGCAAGGAGTGCGTGGACAGCAAAGATCCATGCTTCCATCTGCTGGCTGAAGACTCCATGTACTCGTTGATCAGATGGAAACTGCTGGGGTCGGACAGACTAAATGAGGAAAAAATAAGCAAAAGAAGATGGAACAGATGATAGAATTTATCAAGGACACGGGAGGGATTGACGGGGGATAGACCGTCAGAGCTGGATCAACTACACTCTCCCCGAAGGAAGAACTGGGGAAATGGACGAAGTGAATGGCTGCCGGCGTCCTCGTTGGAAATAATAATAATCGCTATTCAACGTGGCAACGGAGCCAGCATTTCGGGAAATTATACTTTAATATAATTTTAGCTGAAACTGGTAGAGTAAAACAACGAGATGACAACCTCTTGAAGTAGCACAGACCTTTAACAATTTCCATTAGCAATTTTTTTGAAATAATCACACTGAACAGTTAGAATTTTAATATAGGTACATAATTTACTAGAGGACTCCCGCGGCTTCACCTGCGTGACAATTTATATTCATAAAAACCATACTAAAAAACGGCTTGATCCATTAGTGAAAATTGTTTAATACTATGCAATTGACACTAATTAACTATGTATTAGATTGGTTATTATGAGTGATTGAACGAATCTCATTGGGCCTGGCCTCGTACAGGTCCTCTAAGATACAAAGCTTCTGGGCAACCCGAACTCGACAACAATGTGGCTCATGCTTTGTGGTGCTAGACCACATTTGTCTGTTAACTGGTGTTGACGCGTGTTCTAACCACTGAAAGGATTGAACTGTAACTTTCATCCCGCAATAGGGTTGTCCCCTTTTGGCAAGCTTATTTATAATGGGTTATGTCCAAAATGGCCGAATGAATTTAATAAAAAGTAGCGGCTATATATGAATAATGTGAAAACTAATACAAACTGTCCTCAGATGTTTACACGGATATAATTTAGAAGTGTGAACAAAGACAGTAGGTATGTGACTGGCGCGCGAGCATAATAATCAATATTGCATTCATGTGTTCCTAGGCTGCTCCGCTGACAGAACACGTTTTCTCGTAGTAAATAATAATATGTACCTAGTACGTAACAGCTGTTTACACATAATAATAAATATGAGTCTGAGACCCCTCTATGGGACCTGGAAGCGAGAGCCCTTGCGTCATTATTTCAATGGCACGGAAACTTCCGTGAGTGGCATGATATAATTTTAGCTGAAACTGATAGATTAAAACAACGAGATGACAACCTCTTGAAGTAGCACATACCTTTAACAATTTCCATAAGCTTTTTATTGAAATAATCACACTGAACAGTTAGAATTTTAAGATAGGTATATAATTTACTATCGGACGCCCGCGGCTTCGCCTGCGTGACAATTTATATTCATAAAAACCATACTCAAAAACGGCTCTATCCATTTGTGAAAATTGTTTTATACTATGTTACGAGTATGATTATGATTATTACAAAGTAAGCAATATGGGAAACATTACACATTTTGCACTACATTTATGTTATGCTTGAGAGAACTCGCAAAATGCCATTGGCATATATCATTACCTAAATTAATGCATCCGTTGCAAATACGTTTAATTTTATGTGTCGTTAACACTGAAGAGAGAGACACTTGTTGTTAAAAAGTGATTAAATTTATACTGTCAGTTGATGGCACTCAATCTACTAAAATACTAATACTACTATAACCACCACGCTGTAATATACATATACAGTATATTATAGCATTCGGCATCTTGTTCACGTGTGCCATACATTAATTATGAACATACTGTACTACACTATACCTATTTATGGTTTTGTATGGTGCTCGATATTGTCCTTTTTTTTTAATCCGCAGCCATGGGCCGCCGCCGAACTTATGTCCATTGCTCGGCCTCCTGACACTGAAAGAATTCCCGCGCCGCGGACCTTGGCCACCTGTGAGGCCGCTGCGTGGTGGTCGGGTTACCCTGCATCTTTGGGGTCGGGTTTTATCCCGCGTCGGTGAGTGAAGGCGCGCGTGGGGTGAAGCCCCACAACCCGCAACCCTTCTAGCCTGCTTCTCTAAGGACTGTGGGTTGCTAATCCACCGTCCGAGCATTCCACCAACGTGTGGAATGCCGTGTCTTCGCCGGAAGCCTCGCAGTGTTGACACGCGGGTGTGACCTCACGATGCATGCGAAACTGAAACACTCACCGCAGTTTCTGTGCCATTGAAATAATGACGCAAGAGCTCTCGCTGCCAGGACGCATAGAGGAGTCTCAGACTCATATTTATTATTATGTGCAAACAGCTGTTACGTACTACATATTATTATTTAGTACGAGAAAACGTGTTCCCACATTGTTGTCGAGTTCGGGTTACCCAGAGCTTTGTATCTTAGAGGACCTATACGAGGTCACGCCCAATGCGATTCGTTACTCATAATAACCAACTATTGCATTTATAATGTCAATTTGAATCTAATTGGGCTATCTAATCTAATCTAAATCTAAATCTCCGATAATGATGATTCTCATTTTAAAATGACAACACACAGCTTTTTCACAGTACCTATTAATACCGGACTCGCCGCCAATTAAAATATAATTGTACCTTTTCAATTTTTATCGAGGTCATAACCTGTGCGCTGTGGGATTGTTCCGTATTGATCCCACGACGATTGATCCCATTCTTTATTGACCCCAAATGCGTATTCCTTATTGATCCCACTTTAAAACTTTATTTTATATTCTTAATTGATCCCAAAATCCATTCTTAATTGACCCCAATACAAGAGGTACTAAAAATATGGATAGCATGATCATGCATTCAACTAATTTAATCTTACTACTAATATTAGAAGACTAAAAGTTTGTGAAGACGTTCGTATGTTTGTTACTTAATCACGCTCCAACGAGTGGATGGATTTGGTTAAAACTCGGTACAGGGTTAGATAATAGTCTGGAATAACACATAGGCTACTTTTTATCCCAAGAATAGGTTCCATGGAAAGCGGGAACGGGAGCAGAATTTCACGCGGGCGAAGCCGCTGGCAACAGTTAGTTAATTATAATTAACGATTCAAAGTACAGTATAAAATCACAGATACTATAGTATTGGCTATATACTCGAGACATAAATGTTTTACTTAACAATAATTTGTACAAACGACATACAAAATACTTAAGGTGCATCAAACCACCAAACAAACCAAGCAGCGTTACGAGCCCGCATCACCCGGCGCACGGGCTGTCCTAGGGATACACATCCACAGGACGGCCCGTGCGCCGGGTGATGCGGGCTGCGGGTGATGCAGCGAACTGAGCGACGTTGCCAGATCTCATTTTGCATTGCAAATAGTGATAATTTTGGGTTTTCACGAAATAATTTATGTATTTATTCTTTGACTACTGATATATTCATGGAGCATGAAGTGAACTGAGAGTAGTGAAGAAAATGAATGAATGAAATGAACGTGTTTTGGTAAATTTTTTTTTTTTAGAACTTTCACTTCCTTGCACCCACGAATATATCAATAGTCAATTAATCAATACATTATTTTGTGGATGATTGTCTACAAACGGAAAATTATCTTACAACATTTTTATTTGGCATTATCTATATAGAAAGTTTACTTTAATTGCTATGTCGATTTGCATAAATATTTAATTGATGTTTTTTGTACAAGTTATCTTTTTTGATAACATTTATAACTGGAGTATTAATTAATTTTAATCTACCGTATTCGTAATTTTGTACAATACTTTAAATTGATAATTATAATTTATATTACCTTGTACTTCGAAATTGATATTCGAATTCGAATTCGAAATTAATACTCTTTCTTAAGTTTTATTGAATTTTAGTAATATTTTGATTCATTTGTTTTTTTTTTATTATAACACAATTTTAATCACATGTCCCTTTTAGAGTTTTCGAACCGAAAATCTCTTATACAACAGTAATGTCCGCCCGTCCGTCCGTCCGTCCGACTCGAGAACCTTTCAACTCGAGAACGGTCAGAGCTAGAGACTCAGTGTAAACGCCAATCGACTTAGCATGGTCAAAGACCTCTTAAATGAACTTGACCTTTGACCTCTGCTATCAAGGTCAAGGTCAAAAGGAGGTCAAATCGAGAACGATAATAATTAGAAACTCAAGAACAGCTGCAATCATCTCAGCATGGTCAAAGACCTCTAAAATGATGTTGAACTTTATGTCATGTGACATTTTTTAGATTTTATGAAAAAAACTTTCGAAAACTCTAAAATATATGGCAAATTTTTGCCATATTTTTAACTGTTTTATATTATTCTCCTTAATCCCTTTATTACATTAATTGTAACGCCTGATGCTTGATGAAGAAATTCCGATCTGCGAGCCACTGTAACAAGATTTTAATAACCGCCATTTCAGTCATTCAAATTACTTACCTTATTTGTAAACCGTACCCACAAAAAGTGTTTTATAAGAAAAATATGGTTTGGGATCAGTTGAGAATAGTAGACTACACAAAAATGGGATCAATTAAGAATAAAATATAAATAAAGTGCCGTGGGATCAATAAGGAAGTAAAAGTGGGATCAATTAAGAATTTTCGAATTCGGGACAACTTTCGTGGGATCAATACGGAACAACCCGCGCTGTGGGGTAGATTGTTAATGTCGGTTCAAGCTAAGAATAAAAAAATAAAAAACTCGTGACTATCGACGAAAAGAGACAATAAAATAGGCTTATCGTTACAAAGGCTTGTACTTCACCTGAATTGTTTCTTAGACTGCCTTTATCTAATCTAATAGCCAGAGTACGACTATTTCAGTTGACCATGCGCCAGTTAATCCTTTGTAGCTTTGTCATTCGAAGTCTGGTTAATCTTGAATATGTCTGTGAGAATATAATTCATTTTGACATCCCGTTCTTTTTTACATTAGTCGATTTTGATATTCTGTTGGATCTCCGGGTTAGGTCAAATAAAATACGGACGGACGGACATGACGAAACTATATAAAGCTATTCTCACACAACGTCATCTAGCCCAAATTAAGCTAATATAATAAATACTAAATATTATATTATAAGTTAATATAAAAAATAGTATATATTATATTAGCTTAATTTGGGCTAGATGACGTTGTGTGAGAATGTCCCAATGTCCCATAAGGATTCCGAGACTTTTACTACGGAACCCTGAAAAGGGTTAGCAAAAAGTTAATTTGTGCAAAATTTGTAATAGTTAGATAAACAAAAACAAGTCAAATGAAATGAAATGATTTATTTATTTGTATAGGGCACTAAATGGCGTCAGTAAGTACTTTTTTTTTTTTTTTTTTTTTTTTAATTCCGCGGCCCAAGGCCGCGGCCGCTCTAACGTCCGTTGCCGGGCGTCCCTGGGTCAGTAAGTACTTAAAATAAAAAATGTCATTGCTTCTATATTTACATGTACTGCCAGATTCGCAAAGCAATAAGTAGAACCGAGAGAAAGAACCTGGCAATAAAACTCTCGGTCACTCTTTTCAAATAATTGACTCATTTACACATTTTCTTAAGACTAAATGTGGACGAATGTACATTGGTCTCGTGTCAAAATCAAAAAGAGTGTATAATACAACAAAAAAAAATTATTATAGTCGCCTAAGTACAAAATATGCTACAATTACGGCATTTTAGGAGGCACCTGCACCATGCTCAAGCCAGACACTTTTATCTTTAAGGTAATCAACTGTCTTATAATATGCTTTTTGACATAAAGTGGTCTTTATAAAGTTTTTAAATTTATTGTCGAGCATACAAAGGACCGATTCAGGCAATTTATTATAAAAGCGTATACCTTCCCCCTTGAAAGAATGACTAACCTTGCTAAGCCGATAACACGGAGGGAGCCTGGATGTCATTGCGAAAGCTAAAGGACTAAACTTGCTATAAGCATAGAGATTATTAATGGTATTTTTATATTAAAAAAATCAGCCAATTGCGAGTAGGACTCGCGCACAAAGGGTTCCGTACCAAAAAGAAAAAAATCACATTTGTTGTACGGGAGCCCCTTTAACTATTTATTATATTCTGTTTGTTTAGTATTTGTTGTTATAGAAGCAACAGAATTGCGAGTACATCATCTGTGAAAATGTCAACTTTTTAACTATTAAGGTTCATGAGATACAGCGCAAGACAGACGGACGGCCGGACGGACGTACAGCGAAGTCTCAGTCATAGGGTTCCCGTTTTACCCTTTGGTTACGGAACCCTAAAAAATACGAGGACATTTCAAAAAGTGGGGCATCTATCCCGGACTTGCCCTAAGCCTTTACAGTTTTCTGCGTGCGTACCAGAGACGCCTGGCAACGAACGTGGGAGCGGCCGCGCCTTTGGGCAGCGGAATTAAAAAAAAAAGCCTTTACAGTTGTTAACCACCGTTTTACCGCGAAAGTAATATAGTCACTTCACGTACGGTATAAGTACGAGTAGTAGGGATAATTGTAAATTGTATACAGTGAGTGACTATCTTGTTTCTCCTTTTTTTTAAATCCCGCGAGACCGCGTGACTCCCATGTCCATTGCTGCGGGCGTCTCTGGTACACACCAGAATCCTGTTTCTCCTTATCTATTTATACTAGGTATGCAATGCATGCTGCTGTTGCAAAAAACTGAGCGAAGTGTTAAATTTTCGAACGTCAAAAAAAACGACAAAAAATCGAAAAGGGCTTCACCGGACTTTCAATACTTGAATTTCGAAAATTCTATTCTGCACGTGAAAATTTTACATTTTTTTCAATGGGACCATTGTTTTTTCGGTGATTATTCCTCGATGGTATGTCCGATTTTCAATTTTTTCTTGTTCTAAACCACCCTCACGCCACACGTTATCACTGTGGTAAGTTTGAAGGAGATCGGTTCAGGCGTTTAGGAGGAGTATGCGGACAAACGAAATACATGAGTTGCCTAAGATTGAGCTTCGCTCGCTTCGCTCAATAATATTTAGGTGTTAGAAAGTGTTTGTTAGCGATGGTACACTTAAGAAATTTTGTTTAGTATAACTTCATGAGATTTTAACGAGTAATTCCTTAAGAGCTCCAGTGATATTTTATGATCACCAAGAGTGGTTTTTTATAGGTATAAGGAGTATTATTTTTATCAAACGTTTTAATACTACGTTTGAGAGAATCACTTTTTTATGTTCATGTTAATATTTTTATTAGTAAAGAATAAAATGGTCTTGACGCAGAATGGCACATTCGCAAAATGTCATCGTGAAAAATTTGGTCACTTTAGCACAATGTCACTTTCGCAAAAATGTTACTTTCTTAGAATGGCACTTTATCATAAATGTCACTTTTTTAGAATGTAACTTTCACAAAAATGTCACTTTCTTAAAAAGTCACTTTTTCCTAAAAATTTCACTTTCGGAAAAATGTCATTCAAGCGTTGATTTCGCAGCAATAACCTGAACCAAAAGAGAACTGTTTATTCATCCTATTAAAGTCGCGACTCGCACGCGAATATTTTTTTAATATTTACTAATATCTACATATATCAGAAGGGGTAGGCAGAGGTGCGTCACACACCCGTACTTCGTCTGTATATTTTTCGCCCCACGTAGCAGGAGGCAGGTTGCTTACTGTCGTTACCAAGTACAATAGAAATTCCATAATCACTTGTTAACTCCTCGACCGAACTTGTCGACTGTAACCTCGACAGTATCTCTCAATGGGGTACCGAGAACCTGGTCGAGTTCAATGCCCGCAAAACACAGGCGTGTGCATTTACTGCGAAGAAATCCCCTTTCCTTCCCCTACCCTCTCTTCAGAATGCATTATTATCAATGAAGGACAACCTTGATATCCTTGGCATAGACGTTCGTCGAGAGCTCAATAATAAAAACTACATCGAAAGATGTATAGAGCTAGCTTCGCGGAAACTAGGAATACTGAATAAGGTAAAGAGATTCTTTATACCGGACCAGAGGTGTCTACTGTACAAGACGCAGATTAGACCCTGCGTCGAATACTGCTCTCACCTCTGGGATGGCTCCGCGAAGTATCTGCTGGACGCTCTCGACGCTATGCAGCGACGGGCTATCCGTATTATAGATTGTCCGGAGGTAACGGGAAGCCTTGAGCCGATAGTTTAGCGCCGAACAATAGCTTCCTTGGCCGCATTCTACCGTATTTACCACGGCGAGTGTTCTGAAGAGCTCTTCAATCTGATCCCACCCTCTTCCTTCCGATCCCGAACGACTCGTGCCGGGCAGAGATGCCACCCCCACACAGTGGATAGCATGTTCGCGAGAACCGAACGTTTTAAACGTTCGTTTCTCTGCCGAACGATAGTGGCCTGGAACGCCCTGCCTGTGCACGTGTTTCCTCCCACATATAATCCTGGGTTCTTTAAGCAGAGCGTGAAGAGGCACATCAGTAGGTCGTCAAGTTGAGGGCCACTCTCAATAGTAATGAGTGCTGTGAGAGTGGCCCATAATCGCTAGACGTCGTCACGACTTACCACCAGGCGGGCGGCGTCAATTTGGCGAACCAAATATAAAAAAAAAAAAAAAAAACTAAAAGCAAAACTCCAACAGCCAAACCGATCGCATGTTATATACAGTTCGCGAGGGATAAGCTGAGCTATGCATTTGTATGAGTGCAGTGTACGTAAATGTATATGTGACCTCTTTTACACACACATGTATTGTATATACACCTACACAAATAGTTTTTACTCTACTTTTCGTGGTCACTTACACAAATGCAAAGTAATTTATGCTTTCGATATCGTGGAATATCTGTACAAGTGAGTCATTTCATAATGTATAACAAATGCAAAGCTTATCCCTCGCGAACTATACTACTGCATTATATACTTATGATCTCATATCACTACATATTATTTTGATGCGGTTTTCACTAACGTGCTACGGCCCCTGCTAGGAAGTTACAATTAAATAACGTAAAACACTTAACGTACTTTTATTCGCAGGAACCTAGGGTTTATATAATGCCATTAGCATAATACTGTTTTACGGAAGTGCCCTGTGCACTTAACCGGGGGTCCACAGGCGACGGGCGGTCGGCCGGCAGGATCCGCTGGTGTCCTCCAATCAATTGTGGTAGCTGACGAGTTGCTCCGGGTCGAAGGCCACAGGAGCGACGGCGCAGCGTCTGGTTGCGCAGCAATTGTACTTTCTCAAATATGGCTTATACTAAGCCCCAAGGTAGTTCTGGAAAGGACACAAGCAACGGATTAGATTCCGGCTCGGCACCGCTTGCCATAGGCCCCACATGTAAATCGCCGTACAGGTTCCCTAATTGTCGGATGCACTGCACAATTATTTACATGAGGGTACATGAAAAGGTTACACATAACACAGGATTCTACAAACATGGGAACAGGGAAAACACAGACAGGTAGTTGGCTATCGGTCTCCGACCGGCAGCAGAAAATCTCAAAGAAAGAATTAACTAAAAATCAAATAATTAAATTTAGCTATAGGCCCAACACAAATGTTACATTTCAAAAGATTATTTTTCTACCTATTACGTATCGGAGACGAAGTTCCTAAAGAGTCTGCGTTATGCGTAATTCCCATCTAACAATTAAAACTTTATAATGGTTCATTAAATTAGGGAACCCTAAAATGACGGTCCCTCAGTGACCGTCTAGATACTAAAATGTTACCGAAAAGAATCTCTCAATGGTTCACCAATTTAGGGAACCCTAAAATGACAGTCCTTCTGTGGCCGTCTCGATAATAAAATATTAAATAATAGTGAATATTCCAGATAGGTGGAATATGATCTAGGTATTTGAATTTACGTTAAACACAATATAAATTTAGAAAAATAACGGTTTCCTGCTTAAGGCCGCCACCCAAATGGTACGGCTTCACAATAAAATATGTCGGGTAGATGAATTATCTTAACCTGGATTCTCTTTCTTGATATTCGCAATTTAAAATTATAAAACTATAGTTTACTGCTTAAGGCCGTGGGTGGTTAGCCCATAAGAGAATTTTAGGTAGAAATATTGTTAACAATTTATCATTATATTCGATGGGGCAATGTCACTAGGTCCTAGCATTCCCTACGAGTTTATAAAATAGGTAATTACATAGACAACATATATAGATAGGTAATACATATATAATTATAGCATTTAGGGGTGGAGTAATTTAAACTCACCGTCCTAAATGTTTTCTTGTATATTTTATAGCAAGAAATTCAGCACCGCCTGATCCTGATTTTTAATTCAATAATATATTAATTACTTTATACACGATTGAAACTACAATACCGTGGCTCGATTCATCTCGGAGTCTAAACAACTATAGGTTTACTTTAACTTACTAATAATCTATGAAATAGGTATTTGGTAATATTCTAATTATAGATCGCGCGGTTGACATTATAGAAGCTATTCTGTTCACAGCACTTACCCCGGGTACTCGGGAACACAAACACTGATTTTATTAACTGAACAACTGTTGCAGATATTGTTCTTAATAATTAATGGCAAGGGCAGCTTTTTTAAATGAAATTATTTAATTATAATTATTTATTGGGTAAATTGACAGGTACCAATTATGACGTAAGCTGTGCCTTGACGAGAATTTCAATTATGCGAATGTCTCTGCGCGCTGTCTGCACGGGTTTTTCTAACATCGGCCGCGGTAACGGCGTGGTGCCGTATCCCTTCCCGGTCGCTTAGTGACGAGATAAAATACACATCGATGTCCACGCTCGCGCTACCATTGGCTGGCGGCTATTCCTTATCTGTTCGATCTCAAACTACTTCACAGAACAATGAGCGAAGGAATTTATGTATTGTTTAAACCCGTTCCTTGGCCTTCTAGTATGTTCCATTTAGTGATGTGAACACACGTAATATATTTGATGTCGATGTTTCCACATCGTAACAAACGGATAGAGTGATTTTCGAGGAAGGTTTTTGTGCTTATATTTTGTCAAGCGGGCGAAGCCGCGGGCGTAATCCACAGCCTCTGTCTATCTGTCTGTTCACGAGAAACTCAAAAACTACTGCACTGATTTTCATGATGAGTATGAGTATACGAAGTACCGGTGTGTAATGCACCTCTGCCTACCCCTTCTGATATATGTAGATATTACTAAATATAGAAAAAATATTCGCGAGCGAGTAGCGACTTTAATAGGATGAATAAACAGTTCTCTTTTGGTTCAGGTTGTTGCTGCAAAATCTACGCTTGAATGACATTTTTGCGAAAGTGACATTTTTGAGTAAGTGACATTTTAAGAATGTGACATTTTTGCGAAAGTGGCATTCTAAGAAAGTGACATTTTTGATAAAGTGACATTCTAAGAAAATGACATTTTTGCGTAAGTGACATTATGCTAAAGTGACCAAATTTTTCACGATGACACTTTGCCAAAGTGACGTTCTACGTCAAGACCAATAAAATGAACCAAATATCTAGAGCGTATCATACAATATTTGTAAAAAACCGGTAAACAAAAAAAAATTACCTTTGTCAACTAAAAGTTAGTCGTACACAAGGTGACTGGTGACTGGTACATCATTTTTGAATCTACTTATAATATTTACTGTGAGTTCAATATAATATTGTATTTAATTTATAATTGAAACTAACTACAACTAAATTCTAACATGCATCTATATTGCATATATGTGCGTTTATAATATACCTGCTATTTTGTTTCATTTTGAGTTTGGAACCCTCATCATAATCCAAGGTTTAATCCAAGTGGCAGCTCTAACCTCTTCTTAACTTGGGATACCGATTTATGAGTGATATTATTAATATAATAATAATAGAAACGTTGTTTAATTCTTTGTTTGTTTTTTTTTTTACTTCGCTCTTGTCACTAGAAGAATTAGCCTGAAATGACATGTAGGTAATACTTACCTACTGAAAGCCTGGAAGGAGGCGTCGATTTTCACATTTATAAAAGAAAAAGCAATCGGAGAAAACCGGTTTAATTAGTCAATGAATACATTTTAAGCATTTTATCGAATTTTAACATCATCGAGATCCTTTTATAAATATTTCTAAATCGAGATTGGTATCTTATAATTAACCATCCATAGGTACTTAAATAGATTTAAAACTGTTCACATATAATATCACTTAGAAAAATTCCTCGCGTGTCCTGCAAAGTCCTACACGTGTTAAAGTATTTTAGTTGAGCTTGGAAACTTAAAGCTTAATGTAGCATGGTTTTATGGATAGGAAGATAACGACGTATGCATAACCCCCTTGTTAGTCCATGGAAAAGTGAGCCTTATGAGTGTGAAGTCTCAGGATTGGTCACGTGACATAGTATTTGGGTAAGTATCGTCAAGAGGTTTCTTAAAATGTCCTTCGAGAGTCACTAAATAGTTCGTCATAAATTCAATACCGTATTGTCAGTGTTTGTGGATTTGATTTCCCAAGAGCAAGGGAAATAGTACGGGAGAATAAGATTGAATTGATTTCGATGTTCATAAAAATCTATTCAGTCTAAATAGTTCATTAGTATCATAGGATAGAACTACTTAGTATGTAGGTAAGTAATAAATTAGCATAAACTAGGGCTTTCCCTAGTTTATGCTAATTTATTAGTTACATATCAACGCAAGTAAAATTAAGGTTATTTAATTTATCTACATACCTTTTTTTTAAGTCCGTGGCCTAAGGCTGCCTCCGCCCCTGCGTCCATTGCCGGGCACCCCAGGTATGCAGTCGGAAGTATTCCATGTGGCGCCCACGGTATCTACGTGTTTTATAATCAGATTACGTGGAATTAAGTACTTACAATATTTTATTAGAGACTAGTTTAAAACCTTCGCCACAATATTGACTAGGAAGGTTCCCAGAATCCGGAAATGACAGCGTTGCTACGTTGAATGGCAATACTATCTCTGAGCCACGAAATGTATATGTACAAATATATCTAGGCTCAATTCCTCGATTCATATAGGTGTTGGTAAATCTATCTCCTCACGTTGGGGTGACGCTTATCGACCCACATAATTTACGGCTGTTTTCTTCTCCTGTCTGTTGCGACAACTTAATCTTTGGTGCGTAAACCCAACTAGATAATGTGGGTTCTTTCTTCAGATAAACGGATTACACTGTACAATGGATTAATTGGTACCACTAACCTCTGTAAATAGTGTAAGTGTGCTTTGTGTAAATAAAGACAATGTAACTTGAAAGTATTTAATGTTACTTTATTGGTGACAACTTATAAAATATGTTTTCTAAATCCGCTTTGATTAAAACGTTATATGTATTACGTAGGTACTATTTACTAAAGACACGACGTAACCCTCAAGGTAATTTTATACCATTTTGTGTAAAATATCCTCGGAAGAGTGCATTAGTGAGATATCTGCCCAGTTTACTGCTGGTCTGGTTTAATTAAGAAATTTGTCTAATTACGTCCACTGGGAGTAGAATTTATTTAGATTTTGTTAACTAATGTATAACAGTATGGAATGTGAGCTGAAATAAGCTAGAAAATATATTATGACTAGCTGTCCCGGCGAACTTCGTACTGCCTGAAAAAAGCCTTTTAAACCTTCCCTGAATATGTACATAGTACATACATGAATAGCCAAACGAACGGTGATTAATTTTCCTAATACAGATAAATAATGCACAAGGCTAAATAATAAAAAATGTAAAAGAACTGACCGATTCTTTCCTTACTAATATCATAAATACGATAGTAGGTGACTGTCGGCTATGTTTCAAACATTGTACATATTTTGATGAAATTCAAACTTATAAGGTTCCCGTAGGATTTTACGTAGGAGTCATGGAAATCTTTTAATTATTATTAATATAGGTAGCCTGGAACTATTTATTGTAAGTTAGGTATGTGGCTTGAAGCAATTCGTCGAATTTACATAAAGCAGATTAGCATTATTTAATATTCGCATAGTTACAGCCCTCAGACTTTGAGTTACAGCCTAACTTAGAATGTAATACCACTGAATAAAATGGGTATGATTATAAACTTGGCCCAAACTAGAACAAATGGCTGAACGGCCACACCTCATCGTTTACCCGCACGTCCCCTTTTCAACGATCAGCACTTTTTTATCGTTTCTATCTCGTTGTAAAGCTAGGTGCATTTGTTACGTCACCCTTGGCCTTTTATATCTATTGGGCGTTTTCACATTGCACGATATCGTCACGATAATTTACATTCTTACCTTAAAGTTACTGCTGCTACTGACGATATCGTCACGATATTATAGACGATATCGCCAGGATATCGTGTGTCGTTATGGTGCAATGTGAAAACGCCCATTGAATTGTGGAAATCTATATAGTTTATATTCCACTGATTTTTTGATTCTCCGGAACAAGTGGTTGAAATTATTTTGTTACAAGCTAGTAATATAATAATAGGGCTGTTTGTTGCAATACATATTTATGGTAATTTGAATACCTACGGCACTCTCCAGAAACTTGATTGAATTGTGATTTATAGATGTAGGTATATTGCTAGAACGATTTATTGTGATTAGGTACGTCTATTGCACACATGTCATTTTCTTTTCTATTGTTTTTCCTTCTTTTTCTTTTTTTATTTGCCTATTATACCACATAGATTTTAAATCTAAACAAAGATAACTAGGTATATTATTAATTTGACTGCCGCCGGCGATACAGAGGATTCTTCCGAGTGCGTAAGTAGGTAACTGGGGCGCCCGGTAATGGACGTAGGGACGGCCCCGGCCTTGGGCAACGGAATAAAATGAAAAAGAAAAATTATAAACTGAAGAATTGACTAGCAAGCGAAGTCGCATATGCCAGTTTTTTGTAAGGACATGCAGAAATATTTTTTTTTCTGTAGATACGAGTACAATCTAGCCTCGATACAATTATAAGATCAATTTTAATGAAGGATGGTAGACAATGGTCCGGTAAATCTATCAATATTCATTAGATGGGAAGGAATTCTTTGTAGATCCAAAGCTATCCCTTTACTGCTATAAAAAGGGTTTATCGTCATTGGGTCAGCAAAGTGTATATAAATGTGAAAGTGCTGAGTTTCTACGTTTGAGGTAAAGTGGAATTGAAGTCTTGAGAAATGTAGGAAACACATTATATTTGTAATAGCGTTTAGTAGAGATACTAAACGAATGACTACAAATAAATGTTACAGTTATAGTAAAATCTTAGGAACCCAAACTATTACTAATGGACCTGCTGATAAACACTTTACCTTTCTAAGGGCTTCGGCAAAAATGAGTCAAGTAAGCAGCAAAGGTTTAGTAACGCACCCGACTGGGTTTGGTGTCTACATCGGAGTATGCAATGTCTCTTCAATTCTTTGACCGTTGTCAAATATATGGCGCCGTTGACACGATTGGCCGCAATCGCGTACGGCTGCGATCGGTCGCAATGCGCAGAAATAAAGGTTTACGTGGAACCAACAAAGTTACTGACGAAAAGTGGGTATATAATGTCTCTGCCGACCCCTTTAAAGACGCAGGTGTCCATATACATATGTAAATTACAGTTCATTTATTATAATGAACAATATTCGATTTACTGAACCTCAATCAAGAACGTATTGTATCGATAATTATGTAAATTACCGAATAATAATGTCGCTTCAGGTTTACTGCAGTGATAGAGTTTATTGATTTATGAGAAACTGAATACTCAATTTTCCAGTAAGTTACGCCCACAAGACACATTAATTAACAGTTGGTATACTATGTAAACAAATAACCATAAAGCTTGAAATACATCCTAATATTTGATATTGTGTTGTATTACCTGGATACAGTAGGTATTTTTGTGGGATGGGAATTCCCGGGGTTTTTTTAGCAGGCGAATAGAATAAGTCTCGTTTGGGGTCGGTGCAGGGGAACAAAAAATTGCTTAGAATTTAGCTGGGAAGCTCAGTTCCAGGGATATACTCGTAGGGGCTGGGAAGTTGCTAATGTCGGGAGTAACTAAATCCAACGTAACCTAATGATGATTGTACTCTGCAGTCATTCGGTTTGGTGCCTTTCTGGCGCCACCCTGGCGCATTGCTTGTGAATTTAGCAGACTACCGATTTTTTGACCAATTACAGTTGTAACGAAGTAGTATAGCAGCAGCATAGCGTTCTATGTTCATTTACGCGACTTGGGCCCCTGAATGTATTTGCGATGAGGTGGAACCCACCGCTGCTCAAGAGGTGGATCCATCTCCCTATTTCTCTATTTTGTATTAATCTAAACAAAAAACTAACGCTAGATTAATTAAGGAAATAAAATTAAGTAAATTGTTACTAACACACCTATGAGACTTTGACCAGCTCTGTGGTCTCTGCGGGGGTTGGGTCGGGATGAAAATCCCGCGTCGTTGGGGTAGGGTTTTATCCCGCGTCAGTGAGTGAATCTGGTTGCGTGCTATAGGGCAAAGGCCCCGCAGCACGCAACCCTTCTAGCCTGCTTCTGTAAGGACGACGGGTGGCGATCCCGCCGTCCTTAGGCCCCGATCATGGAGGTCGATGGTCTTGGGCGTAGATGAGTCTGCGGCGCCCTCGCCGCTGACTACGGAACTCGGCGGGGAGGGTACGCTCCCTCTCCCTCTCGGCCGCCTCCTTCGCGAGCACAACTTGCTCGCAGAAGGACACGGCCGCGTTCCACCTACTCCCGCTGGAGACCATGACTTGAAGCATGGTCTCCAGCGAGAGGGTATCCACGCCCAGACCCACTACGAGGTCCCGGCGCTGACTCGCCCACGCTGAGCACTCCACCAACGTGTGGAGTGCGGTGTCGTCGTCGGAAACCTCGCAGTATTGACACCGGGGTGTGACCTCACGACGGATGCGAAACAGATAGCCACCGAAGCATCCATGCCCGGTAACGATCTGCGTCGCACGATACGTGAGGTCACCATGCTGCCTCTGCAGCCAATCGTCCATGATCGGTCTCACCACCGCGATGATGGTGGCACCCCATTTGGGTTGCTCAAGTCGCACCCTCCATGACTCCATGAGATCCTGTCGGAGTTGGGACCGCCGGTCATCGATTTCTCGAGACGCAGGCCTGTGGTCCCGCTCCAGCGCCTCCTTGCGCCATTGTAACAATGACGCATGGGCTCTCGCTTCCAGGTCCCATGGAGGGGTCCCGGCTAGGAGACATGCAGCCTCTTCGGAGATCGTGCGGTAGCCCCTTATTGTTTTGACGGCCAAGGTCCTCAACGGTCTGTTAAGGAGCGTTGAGTTGTTGGCCGTCAACCGCACCGCCCATACGGGAGCCCCGTATAGGGCCATACTCCGCACGATCCCCAGGTACAGTCTCCTGCGGGAAGCGTTGGGTCCCTTTAGTTTGGGCATCAGTCGCGAAAGCGCGACCGATGCCTGTGTCACCTTAAGGACCAAACTTCTGAAATGTGGTACGAAGTTCCATCGGCTATCAAGTACGATCCCTAGATACTTCATCGAGGGCTTGATGCCGATGCTAACGCCTCCCACATTTATGCTGGAACCTTCAGGTGGACCGTTCCGAGGTCTGTGAAAACACAGAACCTCGGACTTGTGCAAGGCCACCTCCAGTCCCAGCCGCCGTATCCGACCCACGACTTGAGCAACACCCGTCGTAACCTTGAGTGCTGCCTCCTGGTACGTTGCACCCCGCGCCGTGACGAGGGTATCGTCGGCGTAGCACGTTACGCCGACGCCCTCAGGCAACGCACCCCGCAGCACCCATTCGTAGCCGATTATCCACAGAAGCGGCCCCAGGACCCCTGTGGAACACCACACTACACATCCCGCCGAGCTGGCCCGAGCCAGCTGGGGAAAGCTATGGCCCTCTCCGAAAGATAGGCTCCGACAATACGACGGAGGTAGAGAGGCGTTTCGTGATACACGAGCGCCTCCCTAACGCAGCTCCATGGCAAGGTGTTGAACGCGTTGGCGATGTCAAGAGACACCGCCACCACCACCTTGCCCTGCGAGACTGCTTCCTCCGTCAGGCTCTTCACGCGCATGATCGCGCTAACGGTGGAGCGTCCCCGACGGAAACCGTACTGGTTGTCCGCCAGGTCTGGCTCCACCGTCGAGAGATGTTCGACGAGGCGTTCCGCGATAATTCGCTCAAAGAGCTTACACACCTCGTCAAGCAACACTATCGGCCGGACGGTGAGTCCACCGGCCACCCCGGCTTACGGATCAGGACCAGTTTCCCCGTCCTCCACACTTTGGGAAACTGGCCCCTTTCGAGGCATGCGCTAAAGGGCCCCATCAGTCGAGGCCCGAGTTCCTCGAGGGCCAGGACCCATGCACGGCCAGGAATGCCGTCGGGTCCGGGGGCAGTGATTTTCCGGCGTTGAAGCCGGAGTACTTCCGCACCTAGCTCCCCCACCCTGACTTCGCCGGTGCTATCCGCGTCGGGCAGAGAAGGAGCCATGCGCGGAGGGACGTGCTCCTCCGCGCCCGTCGGAAACAGGGAGCCCATGACCCGCTCCATCTGCTGCGGCTGGAGACTCTGGGTCAGTCGGGGCGCCCTAGGTCGGAGTTTCTCTCTGACCTGTAGGTACGGGCGCCCCCATGGGTTCTGCTGCAGGGTCTCCAGGAGCTCCTCGCGGGCCGCCGTCTTGGCCCGCTTTATTGTCTCCTGGAGATTACCTATAGCCTCCCTGTAAGTCTGATAAAGCTCCGCCTCTCGGGTTGCCGCGTCGTCTGGGCGGCGATGCCTCCGACTAAACCTGGTGTACTGGCGGTGGGCGGAGATGCATGCTGCGTGCAGCTGTGCAATCTCCGGCGACCACCAGTACACCTGCTTCCTTGCCGGTCTGGGTGTAACCCTAGGCATCGCCGCATCACAGATTTGCGACATGGCTCTCCTGGACCACTCCGCCTCGGCATCCACATCGGCAGGCCGGTCCGGTGCCGGAATCCAGGCCGGCACGATGGATGCCTCCAGGAGAGCCTCCCGATCCAGATGGTGAAGTGCCCAACGCGGATCCGGGGGATTTTCTACCGGCTGTGGGAGGTCAGGTGGGGGGACGACATCGAACCGGATGTACCGATGGTCCGAGTGCGTCTCCTCACCTTCCTCCACGTGCCAGCCAGTAATACGGGCGGCGAGGGCAGAGGTCGCGAACGATACGTCCACGACCGAGCTGGTCCCCCGCCGCCAGAAGGTGGCGACATTCCCCCGGTTGAGGACCTCCAGACCACGTGTTCTGGTCCAGTCCTCAAGAAGCCTCCCCTTGTCCCTGGTTTCCCGGGAGCCCCACGCCACACTCCAGGCGTTGAAGTCTCCCAGGAGCAGGACAGGGCGAGGACGGCACGCAGCGAAGACGAAGTCGAGCTCAGTGAGCCATAGCTCAAACTGAATCTCGTCCAGTGTCGGCGAGATGTAGGTGGCCACGACTGCCAACCCATCATAGTCCGCCGCAACACACCCGCGGCCCCTTGCAATGATTGCAAGGCGCGAGCTGTCTGCGGCGGACCCCCCGAAGATAAAACAGGCCGAGCCGTCCTCGTCCACCGGGCTTCCCGGGTGGACGTAGTACGGCTCGGCGACCACGGCCAAGTTTATGGACCACTGCCGGATGCTCTGGTACAGAAGATCCTGAGCAGCGCGGCAGCGGTTCATGAGAGCGGTGGGTGTGCCGTTTCTGCACGGCCAGTTGTTTCGCAGCGGGATGCGGATATGGGCGTCAGACATTAATGGACGTCCATATCCACATCCCGCCGCGAAACAACTGGCCGTGCAGAAACGGCACCCCCACCGCTCTCAGCGGACGGACGAGGCTTTGGCCTCGAGGCGGCGCAGGTTGTGCTGCCAACCCGGTGGTCCGCAGTCTTGCCCTCCGCCTCGCATCAAAAGCAGCGAGGCGGGGCGTCGCAGGCACTTGCCTTGTGACCGGGCTGGCTGCAGCGGAAGCACCGATCGCCTACGGTGACTTCCGCTGTGCACTGCACTCCAACGTGCCCCACCACCATGCACTGGAAACATCTTGTTTCCCGGGCACGAAGGAGGTGCACCTGCGCCTTTAGGAAGCCCCCTATGAGGAGGCCTCGTCCGTCCGCCACTTTCAGTGCCGCCGCGACGGGGCACTGGACGATTGTCGTGCCATGGCCAGTGAGGCTGAAGGAGATCTCTCCAGCCTTCACTTGGTCACGGGGATAGCCGCCCGGCTCCGCGACGGCGGAAATAAGCTCCTCCGTCGTGGCCGCGTCATCCAGACCGGAGACGCGCAATGCAGCGTATTTGGTGGGTCTGGTGACGCGGACGGCTTCTGCGTCCAGCGTGTCCCTAAGCTGCGCTGCTAGGGCGTCAGCTTTAGGGCCGCTGGAGGCGCCGGAGACCTCGAGGAGGCGAGCCCCGGTGCGTGTCGTCTTGCACCGGAGACCCACCTGGATATCGAGGGCTGAGAGGTTGACTGAGGACTTCACGGTCCTCAGGACATCAGCGTACCCCACACCCCTCTCCACACCCTCCGTCGTCACCGTAAGGACGACGGCTGTGGAGCGAGGAGCGCGGGGCCTCTTCGGCGCATACGCCGCGGCGGCTTTGGCCACTTTCTTGGTCGATTTCTTGGCGGCCTTCGTCTTCCTCTTCTTGGCCCCCACTACCTCCCATCCCTGCCGTCCGGAGGGATGTAAAGAAGCAGCGGGAGCGTTAGAGGAAGAGGAGGCGGCAGGGGTGCCGCTCTCCTCCTCCAGCGGCTGGACCAGCGCCGAAATCGGCGCCTAGGACCACGCCCACCACGGCGCCCACCACGGCACCCGCCACGGCGCCCACCACGGCGCCCACCACGGCACTCAACACGGCGCCCAACACGGCGCCCGGATCGCCGCCACAGCCTGTGCCAACTATGGTACAGGTCCTGACGGCGATCGAGAGGTGCCTCGCGGTACTGGAGGACCGGGCGTACCGCCCTCCGCTAGCACGTCCCACGTTCTCATACGCAGTGGCTGTTGGCGGTTCTCCCGCTCCAGGAACAAGCGCACACCCAACGTCCGCCGCCCCGCTCCGCCCCAGTCCGCTCCAGCGTACCGGTTGCCGGCCGAGACCGCGGCCCAGGCGCGGAAGGCGAAGGGGCGCGGCAAGAAGAGCGGCACCCCTGCCGCCTCCTCTTCCTCTAACGCTCCCGCTGCTTCTTTACATCCCTCCGGACGGCAGGGATGGGAGGTAGTGGGGGCCAAGAAGAGGAAGACGAAGGCCGCCAAGAAATCGACCAAGAAAGTGGCCAAAGCCGCCGCGGCGTATGCGCCGAAGAGGCCCCGCGCTCCTCGCTCCACAGCCGTCGTCCTTACGGTGACGACGGAGGGTGTGGAGAGGGGTGTGGGGTACGCTGATGTCCTGAGGACCGTGAAGTCCTCAGTCAACCTCTCAGCCCTCGATATCCAGGTGGGTCTCCGGTGCAAGACGACACGCACCGGGGCTCGCCTCCTCGAGGTCTCCGGCGCCTCCAGCGGCCCTAAAGCTGACGCCCTAGCAGCGCAGCTTAGGGACACGCTGGACGCAGAAGCCGTCCGCGTCACCAGACCCACCAAATACGCTGCATTGCGCGTCTCCGGTCTGGATGACGCGGCCACGACGGAGGAGCTTATTTCCGCCGTCGCGGAGCCGGGCGGCTATCCCCGTGACCAAGTGAAGGCTGGAGAGATCTCCTTCAGCCTCACTGGCCATGGCACGACAATCATCCAGTGCCCCGTCGCGGCGGCACTGAAAGTGGCGGACGGACGAGGCCTCCTAAAGGGGCTTCCTAAAGGCGCAGGTGCACCTCCTTCGTGCCCGGGAAACAAGATGTTTCCAGTGCATGGTGGTGGGGCACGTTGGAGTGCAGTGCACAGCGGAAGTCACCGTAGGCGATCGGTGCTTCCGCTGCAGCCAGCCCGGTCACAAGGCAAGTGCCTGCGACGCCCCGCCTCGCTGCTTTTGATGCGAGGCGGAGGGCAAGACTGCGGACCACCGGGTTGGCAGCACAACCTGCGCCGCCTCGAGGCCAAAGCCTCGTCCGTCCGCTGAGAGCGGTGGGGGTGCCGTTTCTGCACGGTCAGTTGTTTCGCGGCGGGATGTGGATATGGACGTCCATTAATGTCTGACGCCCATATCCGCATCCCGCTCCGGGCGATCCGGGCGCCGTGTTGGGCGCCGTGTTGAGTGCCGTGGTGGGCGCCGTGGTGGGCGCCGTGGCGGGTGCCGTGGTGGGCGCCGTGGTGGGCGTGGTCCTAGGCGCCGATTTCGGCGCTGGTCCAGCCGCTGGAGGAGGAGGCGGCAGCATGGGACCGGGAGGCGCCTTGACCACTTTGGTCAAGTAAGCCACCTCCCGACGCAGGTCGTCCATCTGCTTCTGGGAAGCAGCGAGCTCCACTTCCAGGCTCGTCACCTGCTTCCGGAGCCTCGCCTCCTCCTTGGTGACGCTCCGCGCGAGGAGCTTGTCGAGGGAAGATTGGGCTTCACCCACCAATGAAGCCACAATCTTCTTCCTCCTCGCCACGTTCCTGTTGCCCCGCATGGCAGCGTTCATGCATGCAAAAACGCTCATCAGCTCCCGCGCGGGCGGCCCACCGATTTCCTTGCGACTTCGCTGGGACAGTACAGAGGACGGAGGTGGAGTTGGCGGCCGCCTTCTATACGCGTCAAGACGCGTACGCACCGTCTTGACCGGCACCTCCTCCTCCGAATCGCTGGAGAGGAGGGACCCCCACCCGGAGCAGCTGGTGCTTCAGTCGCGCGGTGGCCCTTCCTTCTCGAGGGTCCTCTTCTTCGTCGCAGAAGAGCGGCCCTTCTTCTTCACACTGCTGGGAGCTGACCCATCGTCAGTCCCAGCAGCATCAGATCTTTGGGGCGTCGACATCGCGCTGCAACTAGGCGGCGCGGCGCGAGCCCCCAAATCCATAGGCATCAGTATCAGGTTTGAGTGCGCAATGTCGTCGGTTGACACTGCCCGGGAAAGGGCAGTGTCGGGACCGGAGGTCTTTTCGAGGTTATCCATAATCGCAAAAATTGGCCAATCGCAAGTACAGACTAAATACGTTCGGTCACCCAACTTGCCACTGCGTTACCGTGGTCAAATTGGGGTCCAGGGCGGACGGCGATGATTGTTTAATCATTTGGGGCCCCGCCCCAAAAAAAAACTGTCTAAGTTAAAGGCATCTAATTCCGTGGGGTTCAGAAATTGGCACCTAATTCCGTGGTATTTAGAAAAACAGCTTTATAAACCAAATTACTAGTTATTTTAGACTGCAAGACCCATTAATCAAATAATAATTTATCTGTTCATATTTATATGAACACAAAAGTAACTTGGTGTGTGTATATTTTAAAATAATCGGTTAGTTTGCCACTGCCACCTGAGTTGAACGCACGCTCCATACATTTCGGACCTTTTGCGCGTAAGTACTACCATTTGCTAAATAGTGTTTTAAACGATATTTTTATACTACAAGAGATTTGGTTTTGGGTAAAATATTGAAAGGGTAATACGTTGTATCGAATACACTTAACATTTGAGTATTCTATTAACAAATTGAGGAGAAAATAAGTGTTAAAAATACCGCGGCATTAGGTGCCAAATATTTTAGTGGGTTCCTAATTACCGCTGTATACCACGGAATTACAATTTTATAGAGCTTATCTTTTTTGAAAATTTTAAGCAGTGGTAGATTTTTTATTACAGACTTCATATTTCAGTTTCAACTTAAATAACCAATAAATACAAAAAACGAATTCCGTGGCATACTTTGGAGTCGCATTTACTAATTATAGCCGGTCAAAGTTTGTACTTAGGTACTTTCTTAATTTTTTGTATGGAAGAACTAAGTACAGAAAACAAGATTTTTGATGTGTTCTGATGTTTTCCTGAGTATGTTTTATATATTATGTTGAAGATATCGCAATTAAACGTTAACTTACATGTATAATATTAAAAAATCTTTTTTTATATATCTCGGAATTAAAAAACTTGATTTTGTATCATAAAACCTAATTCCGTGGTATTTACAACGGTAACAAGGTTTTTTTTTTGCGCACCTCTGCCAAATGGCAAAGCCTATTCTACCACGTTATTTATTATTCTAGTTGTAGCGACAGCCCTCTCGGGGCTCATTCTTATTGAAACTAAACTTACACCCGCATTCGCAGGCGACGCCATGAGGCGCACGGTCACCATGCGCTGAAGAAACGGTATGTTTCGACATCGCACAGCCCCGCGCGCTCCATGCCGCCGCCTGCGAATACGTCGTTTTTAATGTATATCATCTTTCATTCCGTTCCTCTTGTACCATTGCATTTCTTCTTGTATTCCTCTCGCACTTTCACGCCATTCCTTTCACTCTTTTATTTGGGATTTGGAGGGTATTTTTGCGCATTATTTCTTTATTATTTAACTTTCCAAAATATTTACATTTTTACTAACATGTCTAACGGTAATACGTTGTATCGAATACACTTAACATTTGAGTATTCTATTAACAAATTGAGGAGAAAATAAGTGTTAAAAATACCGCGGCATTAGGTGCCAAATATTTTAGTGGGTTCCTAATTACCGCTGTATACCACGGAATTACAATTTTATAGAGCTTATCTTTTTTGAAAATTTTAAGCAGTGGTAGATTTTTTATTACAGACTTCATATTTCAGTTTCAACTTAAATAACCAATAAATACAAAAAACGAATTCCGTGGCATACTTTGGAGTCGCATTTACTAATTATAGCCGGTCAAAGTTTGTACTTAGGTACTTTCTTAATTTTTTGTATGGAAGAACTAAGTACAGAAAACAAGATTTTTGATGTGTTCTGATGTTTTCCTGAGTATGTTTTATATATTATGTTGAAGATATCGCAATTAAACGTTAACTTACATGTATAATATTAAAAAATCTTTTTTTATATATCTCGGAATTAAAAAACTTGATTTTGTATCATAAAACCTAATTCCGTGGTATTTACAACGGTAACAAGGTTTTTTTTTTGCGCACCTCTGCCAAATGGCAAAGCCTATTCTACCACGTTATTTATTATTCTAGTTGTAGCGACAGCCCTCTCGGGGCTCATTCTTATTGAAACTAAACTTACACCCGCATTCGCAGGCGACGCCATGAGGCGCACGGTCACCATGCGCTGAAGAAACGGTATGTTTCGACATCGCACAGCCCCGCGCGCTCCATGCCGCCGCCTGCGAATACGTCGTTTTTAATGTATATCATCTTTCATTCCGTTCCTCTTGTACCATTGCATTTCTTCTTGTATTCCTCTCGCACTTTCACGCCATTCCTTTCACTCTTTTATTTGGGATTTGGAGGGTATTTTTGCGCATTATTTCTTTATTATTTAACTTTCCAAAATATTTACATTTTTACTAACATGTCTAACCTGTTTTTCACTAAACAATCTACTTCTTATCCTATATACAATCTTATATATGTTCCCATTTACTAATTAAACTATTACTTTTACTTAGGTCTATATATAGGTTTTAATTTTTTTGAAATTTTAACAACATTCTTTTATTTCTATGCTAATATACAATTGAACAGGTTGAAAATTCTCGCATTTCTTTCCCTTAAATTATTGTCCGATTTTTATTTATACGTTTCTTATTTATCAACGGTCCTTAGCAGCCACGGTAATTAGGTTACATGAGGCCCAATTCCGTGGTATTGACACCTGTTATATACAGTCTGTTCATTATTTTACTCGATGTATTAGTATTATTAGGAAATTGTAAAGATATTACTACCACCAGCGGCGGCTAGTGGGTATTTAAAACGGTAGCTTACCTAAGTATAGACTTGGATAAGCTACCGTTTCGGGTTTTTTTATGTACGCCCATAAAATAATTGTCACGAGACGCCTCTGACGACCACCACCGCACAGAAATGCCACCAGTGCTCTCAACACTTTCCAAAAAAAGATAATAATATGTATGTACTAGGAATATGTTTATTTTTATGTTATTTATATGGTTATTTTTATTTGTTTATTCCATACATTCATACATACATAGTTACTCATCACGTAAAAACTACTAGATGGATTTTAATGAAACTTTACAATAATATAGCTTACATATCAAAATAATTCTAGGCCACTTTCTATCCCGGGAATGTGTTCCCGCGGGAATTGGGAAACGAAAAACTATTCCACGCGGGCGGAACCACGGGCGTCCGCTTGTTATAATATAAAACCAAAGAATACAAAAAATATATCAATATCGATTATTACTTTGTTAATTATATTTTATATCTGTTTTGTAATAATATTATGTTCTATTATTAATACAAATAAATATTATTGCCAATTGGGATTCTATTTTGTTAGACATAAATGATAGAGACTGATTTGAAATACAAAGCTAAAATAAATAAATTTCATTTTTTGAACACCATGTATTATTCTCTCCACGTCATTTCGTTTATAATATTTACACACAGAATTAGAATCTAAATATCACGGAATTAGAATTTTTACCACAGAATTAGGAGCTTCTGACTTTTTTGATTTTTTTATTAATTTAACAGTTTTAATGAACTTTTAGAGTCAAATTGATGGTATTTTTCAAAAATAATATAGCTTACACTTCTAATAAAAATAGCCTTCTGTAGAAAAAGGCACAATGAATACTTAATTTTTGAGGTTCTTTCGAGATTTGGTGAAAATACCACGGAATTAGATGCCTTTACCTTACACGATTGTAAATATCTGTTAAAACATCGGTTTTAAATCGTGTATTCGATGCTTTAAAATGAACATTATACGAGTACATCGAATATCGTCAATGTGTGATGGCAGGCACCTGGTATCGATTTGTCGGCACACTGACACTGTATTTTGTAAGCATTGGACGTTTCGGATGGAACGAGGCAATATCGTCCAAAACATCTGTTCCCTCGTAACGAGCTAGTCGCCTTTGCATCTCCAAATTTTTCGATATACGTTACTCATAAAAAGAAAAATATGAGCATTTTGCATATTATCTGCCTATTTCTTCTACTTTTTATGGATTAAATGGAGTATCAACTTTATGCTTTAAGCCCATAGGTATTTGAATACTTCTTGCGAGTAAATTATAATTTTTATTGTCCTGGCTTATTCACAACCATCGGAAACTGGCGTTTCCGATTCTGAGCAGAAGGTTTACGAAGTGAACGTACAAACTCTAATCATAAATTCAAAACATCTACAAAAAAATCTACAAACAAATACAAACTCTATTCGGAAAGACTTTAATTTTCTGAATATTTTCCGATAGCTACATTTAGGTTAAACTTGGAAGAGTGGTTGAGAATAATGCAACTGTTCTGTTTAAGAAAATACCAATTAGTCATTACGCATTTTATAATCAAAATGTCTTCATACTTGTGGTAATATTATGAAGTATAATATACATTTTACATTAAATTTACTAATGTATATCATTATTTTGTAGATAAAACTAGCTCCGAAACCCCCAGGACTTTAATTGGGGTTACACTACATAAATACGAATAACTTTATTCCGTCAGTCACAAATACGAATTTCAAAATACCGATTTTCATAATTCCGACTGGTTCAAAATTCTGAATATAACAACTCCGATTGATCATTATTCCTATTTTTTTATTCCGGTTGATTATAATTCCTAAATTTGGGAAACATACTTTGGCATGTGACCAGGGAAATAAAATACTTTTATTCGAACCAAAATATTTTTATTCAAAAGTAAACAATCATAGTTTTAAATGAGAACCAATACACTGTAAAAAATGTACTTCATCGTATAGTTTTTTCTTTAAAATTATTTTATTTATCTATTCTTCTTTAGCTATATACTTTCTTCGTTTCGGCTTTGTTGGATCACCGTTCATTATTTTTATAATCAGAATTCGTATTGTTGATGTTTCGAAATATCATTAAGTCGGACTTTTTGTTATTCGATCTATTGAAGCTCGGTATTTTGAGAGTAGTAATTATAAACGTTAGGAATACTGATATTTTAAATAATACAGATCAATTCCGGCGCTTCGCCGGCCGCTACCGCGGCACGCTGGCTTCGCTCGCTCTGCTCGCGCTCTGTTATGGTCACAGTTCTAACCTAACCTAACCCACTTCTACCCATTCCAAATACCCAGACCAGACTGCGTGAATTTGGTTCTGCAGCGATTTCTTTCTGTCACTAAATTCTGTAGAACAAACATGTTGACTTTAAGTTTATTCGAAGTATTGAAAATCGGAATGTCGTGTTTCGGATCGAGAACCCTTCGAGCATTTGACTCTTCGAACATATGAAAATCAGAAAACTAACAAATCGCATTAATGACTTTCGGTAAAATAAGTTTCGTGATTTTTAATAATAGACATTACAATTCTTAGGTATTATGAAATTCGGACTTTTGAAAGTCGGAATTTGATAATACCGTGATTCGGAATAAAGTTTTTCGGAGTATTTGGGTGTTCCCTTTAATTGACTATGCCATAGCGGCTGGCACGTAAGATATTGTTGCCTTTTATCAATATTTCAATGCAAGGCAAAGGGTTTAAATTATTTTTTTCAAAATTACAATATAGCTGCTACTTTTAATAAAACTCATTCGGCTATTTTGGACATAACCCATTATATGTATGCCCGGTGACGGCAAAAAGCTTGCCCCCTATTACGTGGGACAAAAAATACGGACAAATTGTGGGTTACACACCCACAATTTTAAACACCTGCACCAGCACCTTAAACTAGCAAACTTAAAAACTTTACCAATGCGTAATAGTACCTACTTTCTTATCTAAAGTAAGAACTTACTAAATATTCATATATACCTACTGTTTGTTAGTATTCCACAATGGAATTTGAAGGCTGAACAATTGAATGATGTATGTAATGATGTATGTAATAATATTAAAAGGATCACCAAATAATATAATAGCGTCCTTCAATCCCCAAAAATAAATTGGTTTTCAATAAAAATATTTGGACTTTAAAATTCGTTGGAGTGCAAAACGACTGGAAGCTAGGTACACATCCAAAGCGGGCGGCGATGTCCTTAAGCTCGGTGACGTCTTCAAGATTTCCAATTTACTTCGAGTTATGCCGAGGGATAGGGGTTTTATCTCCCATTCATCGCTCTCAACTAACTTATCGCATTTCGCATTGAAGACAAATTACGACTTTGACATTTTGAACTCCAGCTACAATCGAGTTAACTTAGCCATGGGCAGTCAATTACTTATCGGTCGTTTTCGAAATAACTAAATAAGTACATTTAGGGATTGTTTCATTGATTTCATTTACTATATAATAATAAAATTTTGCGTATTGATGTATTTATCATACATACGACTAAGTATATCTCCGATGGAGTAGGCATGAGCCTAAAGTGTCACTTTGCCAGTGGGTACTTATTTTTTGTTGGTCTCACATTATAGATGGTAAGCCTTTTGCCGTTACTGGACATTATAGACAATCACTCGGTAATTGAAATCAAAATTCCAAGAGCCAGGACAGATGTTACATACCATTAAATAGAATCTCTGTCGTCCAAGCACATCTATCAAGATAACCAAAAGTACTATATCAAGGCTGCTCAAGTATTTCAACAGTCGGGCCAAACGGATGATTCAGATTTATTTGGCGGGCCATTAACGAAGTTAAGTCGTCAATGAACCGCCACAACTTCATACATACAGTACCCGGCGATAAATATTGCACATCGACCTTTGGAAAGAGACAATCGGCTAATTTCAGCTTCGTAGAGCATTATCTCTGTCGCACACTACCTATGTGACGTTTTGTCAGTCGTTTTCACTTTTTATCATTTTTTATCACTTATAGAAAAATTGGTGTATTTTATACAAAGAATAAAAAGAATTATTAAAAGAAGTAAATCATAATCGTTTTAACAGCTCCTAATAGATACCGGACTGTTTGTTTTTCGTGCGACAGAGATAACGCTCTACGAAGCCGTAATTAGCCGATTGTCTCTTTCCAAAGGTCGATGTGCAATATTTATCGCCGGGTACTGTACCGATTTGTGCTTTAAAAATATGAAACTTCTTTTGCTAATCGAAATAAAACTTGTGGCTTAAATTAATGAGATTATGGATAGTGATTTTGTTGTAGGTAGGAGGTACTAATTGTCCTCTGAAATATAGTAAATAAATAATCTGAAAAGAATCAATATGAAGAAAAACTACAACGGACTAGATAACTCTATTGGTTCAGGACCTATAGAGTCTCGTAATAAAACCACGCTACGCTCGAGTTTTTCTTTATGAAAACAACATTTAAATAAGTATAATATTCTCAAAATGCTAAGTAAAAGTAAGTAATTTTCTCTAACTTTCTGTATTCTATTTAAGAACCTATAAAATATTTAAATTACAAAGAAACTTTTTTAACGGAAATAATTTTGCTCTAGGTAGAAGTTTCAGATTCAAACAATTTCAACAAAGAAAACGAAATATTCTTAGAGCAAAAACATAAAAAAATGTGACCTTTTCTATCTTCGTACACCTCCGCAAAGTTATAGGTATTAGACTTGACCCAAAATATAAATAGAAACAAAACAAAGATTCTCATTATTTATTATAAGCTTATTATTAAAAACTGTCCCTACAAACTTGACATTTGCGGTAAGATAATATCTACGAGTAGTATAATTTTCCGAACAGGCTTATACAATACCTTCTACCTAATGATAACCAATTATTAAACTAAGTTATTTAAGTACCAGTGAAACCCATCACCCAGTTAAGTCGGACTGCTGAGAATCTATAACCAAGTGGTATGTAACATCTGTCCTGGCTTTGGGTTGTTTGGTTTAAATTACAGTTGGTTATGGATTTTGTATAGTTTTTTCTTTTTTTTTTAATTCCGCGGCCCAAGGCCGCGGCCGCTCTAACGTCCGTTGCCGGGCGTCTCTGGTTACTAGCACAGGGTATGTCCAGTGGCGCCCGGCGGACTTTGACCACCCCTGTGGTCTCTGCGGGTGTTTGGTCGGGACGAGAATCCCGCGTCATTGGGGTCGGGTTTTATCCCGCGTCAGTGAGTGAATCTGGTTGCGTGCTATGGGGCAAAGACCCCGCAGCACGCAACCCTTCTAGCCTGCTTCTGTAAGGACGGTGGGTGGCGATCCCGCCGTCCTCAGGCCCCGATCATGGAGGACGATAGTCTTGGGCGTAGTCGCGTAGTCTGGGGCGGCTTGGCCACCGACTACGGAACTCGGCGGGGAGGGTACGCTCCCTCTCCCTCCCGGCCGCCTCCTTCACGAGCATGACTTGCTCGCAGAAGGACATGGCCGCGTTCCACCTACTCCCGCTGGATACCATGGCTTGAAGCATGGTCCCCAGCGAGAGGGTATCCACGCCCAGAACCACTACGAGGTCCCGGCCACCGGGGTGTGACCTCACGATGCATGCGAAACAGATAGCTACCGAAGCATCCATGCCCGGCAACGATCTGCGTCGCACGGTACGTGAGGTCACCATGCTGCCTCTGCAGCCAATCGTCCATGATCGGTCTCACCGCCGCGATGATGGTGGCACCCCCCTTGGGTTGCTCAAGTCGCACCCTCCATGACTTCATGAGATCCTGATGGAGTTGGGACCGCTGGTCCTCGATTTCTCGAGACGCAGGCCTGTGGTCCCGCTCCAGCGCCTCCTTGCGCCATTGGAATAATGACGCAAGGGCTCTCGCTTCCAGGTCCCATGGAGGTGTCCCGGCTAGGAGACATGCAGCCTCTCCGGAGATCGTGCGGTACCCCCGTATGGTTCTGACGGCCAAGGTTCGAAGTGGTCTGTTTAACAGAGTCACGTTCCCCTTGACCGCCAACCTATCCGCCCATATGGGAGCCCCGTATAGGGCCATACTCCGCACGATCCCCAGGTACAGTCTCCTGCAGGAGGCGTTGGGTCCCTTTAGGTTGGGCATCAGTCGCGAAAGCGCGACCGATGCCTGCGTCACCTTGGGGACCAAACTTCGGAAATGTGGTCCAAAGTTCCATCGGCTATCAAGTACGATCCCTAGGTACTTCATCGAGGGCTTGATGCCGATGCTAACGCCTCCCACATTTATGCTGGAACCTTCGGGTGGCCCATTCCGAGGTCTGTGAAAACACAGAACCTTGGACTTGTGCAAGGCCAGCTCCAGTCCCAGCTGCCGTATCCGACCCACAACTCGAGCAACACCCGTCGTGACCTTGAGTGCTGCCTCCTGGTACGTTGCACCCCGCGCCGTGACGAGGGTATCGTGCTACGCCGACGCCCCTAGGCAACGCACCCCGCAGCACCCAGTCGTAGCCGATGTTCCACAAAAGCGGCCCCAGGACCGACCCCTGCGGAACACCGCACGACACATCTCGCCGAGCCAGCTGGGGAAAGCTATGGCCCTCTCCGAGAGATAGGCTCCGACAATACGACGGAGGTAGAGAGGCGTTTCGTGATACACAGCGCATAAGAGCGCATACAAGCGCCTCCCTAACGCAGCTCCATGGCAAGGTGTTGAACGCGTTGGCGATGTCAAGAGACACCGCCACCACCACCTTGCCCTGCGAGACTGCTTCCTCCATCAGGCTCTTCACGCGCATGATCGCGCTCACGGTGGAGCGTCCCCGACGGAACCCGAACTGGTTATCCGCCAGGTCTGGCCCCACACTCGTGAGATGCTCGACGAGGCGTTCCGCGATAATTCGCTCAAAGAGCTTACACACCTCGTCGAGCAACATGATCGGCCGGTATCCGGACGGTGAGTCCACCGGCCGCCCCGCCTTACGGATCAGGACCAGTTTCCCCGCCCTCCACACCTTGGGAAACTGGCCCCTTTCGAGGCATGCGCTAAAGAGCCCCATCAGTCGAGGCCCGAGTTCTTCGAGGGCCAGGACCCATGCACGGCCAGGATTGCCGTCGGGTCCGGGGGCAGTGATTTTCCGGCGTTTAAGCCGGAGTACTGCCGCACCTAGCTCCCCCACCCTGACTTCGGGTACGTCGTCTTCGCTGGTGCTATCCGCGTCGGGCAGAGACGGAGCCATGCGCGGAGGGACGTGCCCCTCCGCGCTCGTCGGAAACAGGGAGCCCATGACCCGCTCCAGCTGCTGCGGCTGGAGACTCTGGGTCAGTGGGGGCGCCCTAGGTCGGAGTTTCTCCCTGACCTGTAGGTACGGGCGCCCCCATGGGTTCTGTTGCAGGGTCTCCAGGAGCTCCTCGCGGGCCGCCGTCTTGGCCCGCTTTATCGTCTCCTGGAGATTACCTTTAGCCTCCCTGTATGCCTGAAAAAGCTCCGCCTCTCGGGCTGCCGCGTCGTCTGGGCGGCGACGCCTCCGGCGAAACCGGGTGTACCGGCGGCGGGCGGAGATGCATGCTGCGCGCAGCTCTGCAATCTCCGGTGACCACCAGTACACCTGCTTCCTGGCCGGTCTGGGTGTAACCCTAGGCATCGCGGCATCACAGATTTGCGACATGGCTCTCCTGAACCACTCCGCCTCGGCATCCACATCGGCAGGCCGGTCCGCCGCCGGAATCCAGGCCTGCACGATGGATGCCTCCAGGAGAGCCTCCCGATCCAGATGGTGAAGTGCCCAACGCGGATCCGGGGGATTTGCCACTGGCTGTGGGAGGTCAGGTTGGGGGACGACATCGAACCGGATGTACCGATGATCCGAGTGCGTCTCCTCACCCTCCTCCACGCGCCAGCCTGTAATACGGCGGGCGAGGTCAGGGGATGCGAACGTTACGTCCACGATCGATTCCCCCCCCTGCCGCCAAAACGTGGTGACATTCCCCCGGTTGAGGACCTCCAGACCACGTGTTCTGGTCCAGTCCTCAAGAAGCCTCCCCTTGTCCCTGGTTTCCCGGGAGCCCCACGCCTCACTCCAGGCGTTGAAGTCTCCCAGGAGCAGGACAGGGCGAGGACGGCACGCAGCGAAGACGACGTCGAGCTCAGTGAGCCATAGCTCATTCTGAGACTCGTCAATGTTCGGCGAGATGTAGGTGGCCACGACTGCCAACCCATCATAGTCCGCCGCAACACACCCGCGGCCCCTTGCAATGATTGCAAGGCGCGAGTTGTCTGCGTCCTCGTCCACCAGGCTTCCCGGGTGGACGTAGTACGACTCGGCGACCACGGCCAAGTTTATGGACCACTGCCGGATGCTCTGGTACAGAAGATCCTGAGCAGCACGGCAGTGGTTCAAATTCACTTGCAGGATACGGATACGGGCGTCAGACATTAATTGACGTCCATAACCGCATCCCGCCGCGAAACAACTGGCCGCGCAAGGGTGGCACCCCCACCGCTCTCAGCGGACGGACGAGGTTTTGGCCTCGAGGCGGCGCAGGTTGTGCTGCCGACCCGGTGATCCGCGGTCTTGCCCTCCGCCTCGCATCTAAAGCAGCGAGGCGGGGCGTCACAGGCACTTGCCTTGTGACCGGGCCAGCTGCAGCGGAAGCACCGATCGCCCACGGTGACTTCCGCTGTACACTGCACTCCGACGTGCCCCACCACCATGCACCGGAAACATCTGGTCTTTAGGAGGCCCCCTACGAGGAGGCTTCGTCCGTCCGCCACTTTCAGTGCCGCCGCGACGGGGCACTGGAAGACTGTCATCCCGTGACCAGTGGAGCCGAAGGAGATATCTCCAGCCTTCACCTGGTCACGGGGGCAGCCGCCCGCCTCCACGACGGCGGAGACAACTTCCTCTGTCGTGGCCGCGTCATCCAGACCCGTGATGCGCAATGCGGCGCATTTGGTGGGTCTGGTGATGCGGACGGCTTCTTCGTCCAGCGCGTCCCTAAGCTGAGCCGCTAGGGCGTCAGCTTTAGGGCCGCTGGAGGCGCCGGAGACCTCGAGGAGGCGAGCCCCGGTGCGTGTCGTCTTGCACCGCGGCTTTGGCCGCTTTCTTGGCAGCCTTCGTCTTCCTCTTCTTGGCTCCCACTACTTCCCATCCCTCCCGTCTGGAGGGATGTAAGGAAGCAACGGGGGCGACATTAGAGGAAGACGAGGCGGCAGGGGTGCCACTCTTCTTATCGCGCCCCTTGGCCTTCCGCGCCTGGGCCGCGGTCTCGACCGGCATCCGGTTCGCTGAAGCGGACGGGGGCGGAGCGGGGCGGCGGACAGCGGGTGTGCCGCTTGGAGTGGAGCACCGCCAACAGCCGCCGCGTATGAAAACGCGGGACGCGCTAGCGGAGGGCGGTACGCCCGGTCCTCCGGGACCGCGAGGTGCCTCTCGATCGCCGTCAGGACCTGCACCGTAGTCGGTACAGGCTTTTGTATAGTAGTGTATTCAATAATGGTAATGGTAATGGCAATAGGCAATAGAAATCACTGGCAAATTAGGTAAGTGTGTAATACACCTCTGCGTACCTCTTCGGGGATATACGCGTGATGTATGCCTGTCTGAAACCCAGCAGTTGTTTTTCTATTTCTTCTTCATCAGCTGCCTGTGTAGCAATCAAATTTATTAATACATTTTTATATTAAATAATAAAAATAATAAATAATAATAAAATAAATAATAATTTTTTTTTTTTATTAATTATTTCGTTTATTCATTAACATTCTTATTTTATACATTTTTAAATAGATTTATAAAAAACACAAATACATTTAAAAATATAAAAAATAGTGACCCACCAATAGCGGAGTAGGACCCAAACTACCGGCGGTGGAGGCTACAGACTGAGAAACCTCCTAACAATACGGCACGTGTCGAGGATAACAGCCTTCTGAATCTGACTCTTGATCCAACAATTATTTATTTTATTATTACACCTGTAAGGATACCTTTTTTATTCTTCCACGCCTAATACTACTGAATAGATACTCAGGCATAATATAGCATTCACAATTCACACACACACATATCACGCCTATATCCCCGCATGGGTAGGCAGAGGTGCATTACACACCCACAATTTGCCAGTATTTTTAGTCCCACGGAATAGGGGGCAAGCCTTTTGTCGACACCGGGCACGGATATAATGGGTTATGACCAAAATGGCATAATGAATATAATAAAAGTAGCAGCTATATTGTAATTTTGAAAAAATAAATTGAAACCCGTTGCCTTGCGATGAAATGTTAATTAAAGGCGCAAAAAAACAACGAAATCATAATCTTACGTGCCAGACGATATGGCACAGCCAATTAAAGTCCTGGGCGTCTCGGACTCACCTGGGCGTCTTGGACTCGTAATATAGCATTCAAATGATGAAATAATGTTTAAATCGGTGCAGTATTTTTTGAGTTTATTTGTACAACCATACAAATCTTTTCTCTGTACCTACGTATAATCTATCTACTATACTTATAATAAATCTGTAGAAGTGAAAATTCTGTACATTGAAAATATCAATAAAATAAATGGCAGGGGGTGTTACTAGACCGACACCGAACACAAAAAGGTGATTAAATTTTTTTTTGTCTGTCTGTCTGTCTGATTGATCAGGCATCACGCAACTCGATGAGGTGTGTAAGCTCTTTGAGCGAATTATTGCGGAACGCCTCGTCGAGCATCTCACGCGTGTGGGCCCAGACCTGGCGGACCACCAGTTCGGTTTCCGTCGGGGACGGTCCACCGTGAGCGCGATCATGCGCGTGAAGACCCTGGCGGAGGAAGCTGTCTTGCGGGGCGAGGTGGTGTTGGCGGTGTCTCTTGACATCGCCAATGCCTTGAACACCTTACCCTGGAGTTGCGTTAGGGAGGCACTGGTATACCACGAAGTGCCTCTCTACCTCCGTCGTATTGTCGGGGCATATTTATTCGAGAGGGCTATAACTTACCCTAGCTGGCGCGGGCCAGCTCGGCGAGATGTGTCGTGCGGTGTTCCTCAGGGGTCGGTCCTAGGACCTCTCCTGTGGAACATCGGATACGACTGGGTGTTGCGAGGTGCGTTGCCTGAGGGTGTCAGCGTAACTTGCTACGCTGACGATACCCTCGTCACGGCGCGGGGAGCAACGCACCAGGAGGCAACACTCAAGGTCACGACTGGGGTTGCTGAAGTCGTGGGTCGGATACGGCGGCTGGGACTGGACGTGGCACTGAATAAGTCCGAGGCTCTGTGTTTTCACGGACCTCGGCGCGGGCCACCTCCAGGATCCAGCGTAAATGTAGGGAGCGTTAGCATCGGCATCGAGCCCACAATGAAGTATCTGGGGCTCGTGCTCGATAGCCGACGGAACTTTGGACCACACTTCCGATGTTTGGTCCCCAAAGTGACGGGGGCGACAGCCGCGCTTTCGCGACTGATGCCCAACTTAAAGGGACCCAACGCTTCCTGCAGGAGACTATACCTGGGGATCGTGCGGAGTATGGCCGTGTACGGGGCCCCCATATGGGCGCCGAGTCTGACGGCCAACAACGCTGCTGTGTTACACAGATCGTTGAGGACCTTGGCTGTCAGAACAATAAGAGGCTGCATGTCTCCTAGCCGCGACCCCTCCATGGGACCTGGAAGCGAGAGCCCTTGCGGCATTGTTCCAATGGCACAAGGAGGCGCTGGAGCGGGACCACAGGCCTGCGTCTCGAGAAATCGAGGCTCAGCGGTCCCAACTCCGCTAGGATCTCATGGAGACATGGAAGGTGCGACTTCAGCAACCAAAGTGGGGAAACACCACCATCGCGGCGGTGAGACCGATCATGGAGGAGTGGCTGCAGAGGCAGCACGGTGGCCTCACGTATCGTGCGACACAGGTCATCACCGGGCACGGAAACTTCGGTGAGTATCTGTTTCGCATGCATCGTGAGGTCACACCCGCGTGTCAACACTGCGAGACTTCCGGCGTAGACACGGCATTCCACACGTTGGTGGAATGCTCAGCATGGGCGAGTCAGCGCCGGGACCTCGTTGTGGGCCTGGGCGTAGATACGCTCTCGCTGGAGACCATGCTACGAGCCATGGTCTCTCAGTAATAATAAGTTTACAGCAAACAATAAGTTTGTCGTAGGTTACGTCACCCGCAGTAGAGTTCACTAAGGGGCGCTGCACACGGCTAAGATACTATAGTATTTTATCTTAAGATACAATATCGCTCAACAGCTATACATAATAAACCAGTAACTGGTGATCAAGAAAGCTATAACACGCAGGCGGAGCTGCGGGCAACAGTTTAATATTATGGATGGTACGTAAAAGTTTACAAATATACATATTATTAAAGTTTGTACCCTGACCGTCAGCAGTCAGAGAAGAAACTTGATTAAGGAATAAACGTAATATGTGGGGTGGAAATTGGCCGGCCGTCGTTAAGTCAACGTCTTGGTCGCCTACGGGCTAGGGTAGCTTACGTGACGTGATCAATCTATTACTGGATAGCTTCATCTGGTACTTATTAGTATTTTTATTTTGTACAGAAGCCCACGGTACAATGTACAAATAAGTACACAGTAGGAAAACATGAACCTTTTGGAAAAACAATCTTTTTCCAATACAGATAATATTTACTACTTACTGTCGTCTACTGTTCGATTTCGTATGTCGTGTATTTCGACTTTCTGTTCTTATTCTATTTCATATTATTTTCTAAAGACACTTCATTACAATCCAACCATAATATTATAAAAAAATAGGTAGGTGTAAGTTGCTTTTAGTAACGCTAACAGATTAATTGGCTTGTCTATTGATTACAAAGTTTCAGTATAATTCATTAGGAAATTTAGACGGTATGCTATAATTTCAACCAGTGCCGTTTCATCCGTGTAAACTGTATGCAACTCGCAGTACCTATCTGCTATTGGCGGCGGCGGCGTGTAGGTTTGACCTAGATATTCGTAATAATTTTCATATGAGTAAAATAGGACATAGAAGTTATATGTGGTGGTTGTCAACTTTATGGTTCATTAGTTCTTTTGTGTTTGACTTGTAAATATGTCGCTGTTTTTTTTTGCATGTACCACTTTTTAGGGTTCCGTAACCAAAGGGCAAAACGGGAACCCTATTACTGAGACTTCGCTGTCCGTCCGTCCGTTTGTCTGTCTAGGGCTGTATCTCATGAACCACGATAGTTAAAAAGTTGAAATTTTCATAGATGATGTATTTCTGTTGCCTCTATAACAACACATATCTACTAAAAAATAAAATATAATAAATATTTAAAGGGGCTCCCATACAACAAACGTGTTTTTTTTGGCGTTTTGGTACGTAACCCCTTTGTGCGCGTGTCCGACTCGCACTTGGCCCGTCTTAACTAAGGTTTCGACCACAAGTTAGCCCATGAATGTCTTCCTTAACCAAGTCTTCCTCAATTTTCGGTATCTTACTATTTTGAGATGCAAATTAGACAGTAACTATTAATCGTTCATATTCAACCAGTGGTTTATTTAACAGTAAAACAGTACTAACCCAGTACTAACCAGTATAAATCTGCACAAAGTCCTGTCGAAAAAAAGTATAACTAAAGAGGATAACTTGGCAAAGTATGTCAGCTGGCTGACGTCAAACGAATATTTTCTATTATATTAATATGATATAAATTTAATTTCCTGCTATTTCTTGTTCGGTGAAATTTTGTAGCGGCAATTTAAAGGTCTATAGAGAAGGTTTTTTTTTTTTTTTTTTTTTTCTTTTTTTTTTCAGTTCCGCGGCTATCAAGGCCGCGGCCGCTCCAACGTCCGGGGCGTCTCTGGTTACAAGCAGAACGTATTTCCAGTGGCGCCCGGCGGAGTTTTTATCCCTGTGATAAGACGAGGATTAGACCTATTAAGTAGTAGGTGCTTTCTACTTTGTTACCTATATGTGCCTTTATGTAGTCTAGATCAAGCAATTTATTTCAATTCTCATTTTTAGGGTTCCGTAGTAAAAGTGTCGGAACCCAATGGCAGGCGTGAAGAACCTAAAAGATTCATGATTGTAGTCCATGTAATGAACTTTAAAGGAACACTATAGCGGATGGTATATAACTCTGTTAGTTGAGGAGTTATAAAGGCTTTTATGGGTAACTACGGAACCCTATCTTATGTGTGGCTCGACTCAAACTTGCCCGGTTTTTATTTTTTGTCTTACTGGTTGATTTTAGAGTTTAAATAAATGACAAAATGTTAAATTAATATGCTTTAACGAGGATGCACGGGTGAAACAAAGAATTAGAAGTTGGTAATATTATAAACTAGATGTTGCCCGCAGCTCCGCCTGCGTGTTACTTTAGATCTACATAACTTTTTTGTTTATGAAACGATTGAAAACCAAACCGCAAATTCAAATCAAAAAATCAAATCGGTTAAGCCGTTTCTGAGATTAGCGTGTTCAAACATTCAGACAAACAGACAAAAGTTCTAAAAACCATTGTTTTGGGTTTTATTGCGTTCATAAAGGCCCCCTACAAAAGTTTCTCTATTATATCTTCTATTATATTCTCTATTATACCATAAAAATTCATCTTAAGATACGAAAATATGAAATATTATTTATTATCTTCGTCGTGTGTGATAGTCCATTGAATTGTATGGCGAGCGATATTGTATCTTAAGTTAAAATATTATAGTACCTTGGCCGTGTGCAGCGCCCCTTAGTGACCTCCACTGCGGGTGACGTCACCTGTTCTGAAGAGCTCTTCAATCTGATCCCACCCTCTTCCTTCCAATCCCGAACAACGCGTGGCGGGCAGAGATGCCACTCCCACACAATGGATAGCATGTTATCGAACGATAGTGGCCTGGAATGCCCTGCCTGTGCATGTGTTTCCTCCCACATATAACCCTGGGTTCTTTAAGCGAAGCGTGAAGAGGCACATCAGTAGGTCGTCAAGTCGAGGGCCACTCTCTATAGTATTGTGTGCTGTGAGAGTGGCCCACAATCGCTAGACGTCGTCACGACTTACCACCAGGTGGGCGGCGTCAATTTGGCGAACCTAATATAAAAAAAACCTTAAGACAAACTTATTATTTGCGGTTGGTATTGTAATCGGGTCTAAGGATCGAACCGCAAAATTAAGTTTGTTTTTTATTGTATATACTTTTCCGGGATAAAAAGTACCCAGTGTGGTGCCCAGGATATTTAAGAATAATTATGCCAAGTTTCATCGTAATCGAACCGGTAGATTTTGCGTGATGCCTGAACAAACAGACAGACAGACAGACAAATTTTTTTTTAATCACATTTTTGGGTTCGGTGTCGGTAACACCCCCTGCCATTTATTTTTTTAATATTTTCAATGTACAGAATTTTCACTTATACAGATTTATTATAAGTAGGTATAGATTGTTTAAAATCGCTTTGTGTTCACTGCCGTCATTGGCCACCACCTTTTTATTTTTCTTTCATCACGAGATATCTCTTAGGTCATTCGTCAAAATTATAAGGTTTGAATGGAAATTTTGGTCTAAATTAAATGCACAACGTATGTAAAGTATTCAATTAGATAAGGAATAATACAGCATTGTTAAAAATAGCTTGGCAAATGACACATTATTTTTTTGTCATTAATAAAGATAAAAATGGTTACTGTGTGTTATCCTTAAGAGATAGACATATGAGAGATGTATTGGGCTAGCTTCGCGGAAACTAGGAATACTGAACAAGGTAAAGCGATTCTTTACACCGCACCAGAGGTGTCTGCTGTACAAAACGCAGATTAGACCCTGCGTTGAATACTGCTCTCACCTCTGGGACGGCTCCGCGAAGTATTTGCTGGACGCACTCGACGCTATGCAGCGACGCGCTGTTCGCATTATAGACTGTCCGGAGGTAACGGGAAGCCTTGAGCCGCTAGCCCAGCGCCGAACAATTGCTTCCTTGGCCGCGTTCTACCGTATTTACCACGGTGAGTGTTCTGAAGAGCTCTTCAACCTGATCCCACCCTCTCCCTTCCGATCCCGAACAACGCGTGCCGGGCAGAGATGTCACCCTCATACCGTGGAAACCGTCTTCGCGAGAACCGAGCGTTTTAAACGATCGTTTCTCTGCCGAACGATGGTGGCTTGGAACGCCCTGCCTGCGCACGTGTTTCCTCCAACATATAACCCTGGGCTCTTTAAGCGAAGCGTGAAGAGGCACATTACAGGGTCGTCAAGTTGAGGGCCACTCTCTATAGTATTCCTGTGTACTGTGAGAGTCGCCCTCAATTGCCAGACGTCGCCTCAGCTTACCATCAGGCGAGTGGCGTCAATTTGTCGACCTAAATATAAAAAAAAAATGCTCTTGCGAACTTTTTTGTAGACCTTTCTATGGTGTACAATACTGTTGTACATTATTTTGATCTGTCTCGTAGGGTTTCGTCAGCGTTTGCAATGAAAGCGCAAAAAAATGTGTTTATTTACGACATTACATTAGAAACCTCTAAAATAATCGGTATTACTCTAGTATATTATACATGTATTTTAGATTATAACCTTTCTGTTGAATCACTCTATCTATTAAAAAAAACCGCATCAAAATCCATTGCGTAGTTTTAAAGATCTAAGCATACACAGGGACAGACAGACAGGAAAAGCGACTTTGTTTTATACTATGTAAAGAGTAGCTGTAGTAGTAGTATGTAGTAGTATGTAGCTGTAGTATGTAGTGAGTAGTAGTGTAGCTGAGGCATGGCTACTAAAAGTATAAGACTACCTTTCTGTGGGAAACGGTAAAAGGAAAATGCCCACGCGCTAAGTTGATCCAATAATAATATTATATACCTACTAAATAGTTATTTACGTATATACTTTTTTGGTAAATACATACAAAACCCTCAAACTCCGTTCCCATATAAATATATTTTGTTCCAAAGCGGGGATTGAACCCGAAACTTCAGTAGGTACGCTAGTAGAAGTGTGAGAAGATGCGCTAGCATTTTCTCACACTTTGCTTGCGAAGCAGTCACGTTACGTACTCGGAGGTTGGTATATTTTACTCACGTAGTAAGTATCAACAAATCAAGACTGTTGATGTTAGAAGACTAAATCAGCTTTACTCAAGAAAAGCAAGGGAGCGTCGAAAATAGTCTAAAAAGACATACACGAAAGGGTAGATTGTAGGCAAGGGATGTATGTAAGGTTCACATAAAGTGCCTCTCTATCGTCTTTGCCTACTAAAGTCACCAATTTGTATTCAATTTCCACAGAGCTTTTTATAAATACGATGTTTCTTTTTAGGTTGACAAAATCTCTGTATTTCTGTAACCCAAAGTATTTATATGATGTTAAAGATATAAACATTGAATCAATTCATAATGTAACGGTATATTAATATGGTAAAAAGTAGCGAATACTTTATCCCATAGATCCGCCTGTGAGAACAATGTTCTGGTTACATACAAACAAAATCACGCCTGTTTCACGCCGACTTTTCTCCAGAATCTTAGATGGTCCCATGTGATAGATGGCAAACCTTTTTAGGGTTCCGTACCCAAAAGGTGAAACGAGAACCCAATTACTGAGATTTCACTGTCCGTCCGTCCCTCTGTCTTGGGCTGTATCTCATGAACCGTGATGGTTAGAAAGTTGAAATTTTTCACAGATGATGTATTTCTGTTGCCTCTGTAACAACAAATACTAAAAAACAGAATTTAAGGGGGCTCCCATACAACAAACGTTAATTTTTGATATGGAACCCTTTGTGCGCGAACCCGACTCGCACTTGTCGGTTTTACCCTAACCGTGTCTACTCGTATGTTAGGCAGAGCCTCGTTTGTTGGCAAGTGCACCGCTTGCATTAGCTGGGCTCTCTAAAATCTTGGTGGTACCCCAATGCACCCCTTAATTCCGCTACGAGTGAAATATAGATAATGAAACGTGAAAGTTTGAACGTAACTGTAATTTATATGTAGTTTTGAACATAATAAATCCTCAATGTTACGTAGTTGAACTATAAGTATTTCCTTTGTTCAGGTAACTAAATGCAGCGCTGGTGAATAAAACGCTATTTCCATTGCAAGAGATCCCCAACCCGAGTCATACTGAGTAAGATCTTACTTCCTGCGAATATTATTTTGTTTATTTTCAAAACATTTACAGCATCTTTTTTGAAAAAAAGTGTGTGTGTCAGCTCCGACGCACGACTGGAGTTTAGTCCTTAAGTACGAGTATCTAACCATACGCAAAAAGAGTTTATTCAACTGAAAAAAGATTAATATCATATGAAAGGGTAAATTCACAAATTAATGAAAAAATAATATTCATACATTTATTCATTTTATATACATTAATTATAATTAATCGGCGAAATATTTTACATTAAACTTTTCACAATAGTCAATTTTAGATGTGCACAAATATTTCATTAGAAATTTGTATAAATTAGGTAATTGTTATTCGAACAATTATCATTTTTTTAAAATATTAATTAGATCAACATTGCCTTCATTATTCATTACAATAATAATAATAATAATACAATAATAATAACAATAATTATTATTTTAGGCCACCGACTGGCTTGGGACCCCGAGGCCCTCCGGCTTCGATTACGGACCCCGCTACCGGTGGTAATGTGCACCGCATTCGATGGAACTTCGGTATGAATGAAAACGTGATGCGGGCATATATTGTGGCTACAGAGGGGGGAACTAACCTCACTGCGTACCGTGTTCGCATGCTACCTCTGTTTCAGGTACTTGAACCAGATGTCAACGTATCGGCACAACGCCTATCGGATCAGGTGCGCGCCATACAACGCTGTCACCTGTTGGATGACGCTACACTTGAAAGGCTACGCTTAGAAGTGTGTAGTGGTATCACGCCTTCTTCATTGCAACCATTACCTGTGCCATTACAAAGTAACCGTAATGAAAGAACGCAAGAAAACATCATCTCACATGTTGGTGAAGAAGTGAGTGATGCTGCTATACCTGTAAGTACTCAATACAATGAGGAATTAAGGAGCGCTTTGGAGCGAGCGATTGGTGAGTTTCAATCTGTCCCTATTGAGTGTAGACCGCGGCTTCCGCGTTTGCCCACACATAAAAAAAACGTGGCGCTAGTGTGTGCCCTAGACTCGATGTTAACATCGTTTTTTAACAACTGCAGAAACATTACTGATGCCCATTCCATTCTGTACTGTACAGCTGTTGCAGTATGTCGAATAGCTGGTGTTAAATTTTTTAAACAAGAAACAGCTATTCGACCAAAGCCTGCTGTACCAGCTTGGCAGTGCAGAATTGAACGGCGCATCAACGAGGCTAGGGTGCTCATTGGCAAGCTACACTGCTTCAGGACGGGCAATACACGCCCGAGAGTCATGCGCTTTGTGACCCGTGCATTCGTGGGAACTAATATTAGGCCCTGTGAATACTCTGTTCGGGTCACAGAGCGCATCGATTACCTGAAGCAGAAAGTTTATGCGTGGGCGAACCGCATAAGGCGGTACAAAAAAAGAGTGGACAGATACACTCAGAATCGCTTGTTCCAAAAAAATGAGAGGTGGGTATATAGAGGGTGGGAGCGACCTAACTCGGATGTGACTGATGGGAGTCTACCTGATGCTGTTTCTACAGTTAACTTCTGGAAAAGCATCTGGTCGACGCCCGTCAGTCATACACAGGATGCGTGGATTAGGGATGTTGAGCGGGCGTGTGAACCAATTCCAGCTATGGAACCTATAACCATATCTGAAGAAGATATTGGTTGTGCAGTTCGTTCGTTGCCAAATTGGAAATCTGCTGGACCGGACGGACTGCACAACTTTTGGTTAAAATGGTTCCGTAGCTCACACGCTTGCTTGGCATCTTGCTTCCAGTCATCCCTTGAGTCATCGTCGCTTCCAGCTTTTATGACTACCGGAGTAACCCACCTCCTATACAAATCTGGTAGTACCACAGACCCCAAAAATTATAGACCTATAACTTGTCTACCTACCATATACAAACTTTTTACATCCATCCTGAGAGTAAAAATATATTCACATGTACAAAACAATAACATCTTGTCAATCTCTCAGAATGGATGTAAAAGTGGGGCACGTGGTACGAAAGAGCTCCTTATTATTGACATGACTGTTTGCCAGCAGGTACGCCGCAACCGAAAGAACCTTGCGACATGCTGGATTGACTATAAGAAAGCGTACGATTCTGTGCCTCATACATGGCTTCGGAGGGTGCTAGAGCTGTATAAAGTTGATGCAACTCTATGCACCTTTTTGGGGTCATGTATGAGACAATGGAGTACGGTTCTTGTTTATCCAGGGTGTCGTCAGGTTCTAGGAGGTGGTGTACCAATAGGGATTGAGAGAGGTATTTTCCAGGGTGATAGTCTGAGTCCGTTGTGGTTTTGTCTAGCACTAAATCCTCTCAGTACGTTACTAGAGGGTTCAGGGTTAGGCTATCGGATGCGCAGAAGGGGTCAAATTTTGTCCCACCTTTTTTACATGGATGACCTAAAGTTATTTGCCCCTAATGGCCCCGATTTGATGGCTTTGCTAAAAGTTACTGAAACTTTTAGTAAGGCCATCAGTATGGAGTTTGGGGTAGATAAGTGTGCGGTCATGCATGTAAAAAGGGGCGGGATTGTGGAATCTGAAGGAGTCAATCTTTCAGATTTCACACGATTTGGGTCGCTCTCCGCAACCGAAACCTACAAATATCTAGGTATGTCTCAAGCTCTGTGTATTGCTGAGACTGACATGAAACAGAAGTTGCAGGATCGTTTCTTTGGCCGCCTGAAAAAAATACTGAAAAGTCTTTTATCAGGCGGTAACAAGGTGCGTGCTGTCAACGGCTGGGCCATGCCAGTCTTAGTTTACTCTTTTGGCATACTTAGATGGACTCAGACGGAGTTAGAAGCTCTGGATAGGAAGGTGCGTTGTCTATTGACTTCATATCCAATACACCACCCACGTTCGTCAGTAATGAGGTTGTATATACCACGGAAATGTGGGGGTCGAGGATTTTTAAATGCCAAGACTCTCCATAACCGTGAGATATGCAACCTTAGAGAGTATTTCCTACAGGTGGACGTGGATGTGCATCGAGATGTTGTGGCAATAGACAACGGACTGACCCCGCTGTCCCTTGCGAAAGAGAACTGGCGCAAACCTGTAATATTAAGTGTATCTGATCGGAAGGAAATATGGAAAAGCAAGGAACTGCATGGTCGATTTTATCGGGCTCTAAATGGGCCCGATGTTGATTCAATAGCATCGGTATCCTGGTTACGATTTGGTGATCTCTTCGGAGAAACTGAGGGTTTTATCTGTGCAATCACTGACGAAGTCGTGATGACGAATAACTATCGGAGATTTATTGTCAAAGATGGGACGCTAGACATCTGTCGGGCATGTCATCGTCCCGGAGAATCTTTAAGACATATTATCTCTGGTTGTTCCCGTCTTGCGAACGGTGAGTATTTGCACAGACACAACCAAGTAGCCAGGATAATCCACCAGCAACTTGCTCTAAAGTATAATCTTGTCGACGTGGAGGTACCTTATTACAAGTATGTGCCCGACCCAGTTCTTGAGAACGGTCATGTCACATTGTATTGGGATCGATCTATTATCACTGATAGGACTGTTATAGCTAACAGACCTGATATAGTGATAATGGATCGATTAAAGCGCCTTGCAGTAATTGTCGATATCACTGTGCCACATGACGAGAATCTCGTGAAAGCAGAAAAAGATAAACAAATTAAATATTTAGACCTAGCTCACGAGATTGTCGACATGTGGGATGTGGATTCGGCGATTATTGTTCCGATAGTCGTATCTGCGCATGGTCTAATAGCCAAGAGCCTCGACCTCCACCTACAGAGGCTCGCGTTAGGCAGCTGGATCAAGGGCTTGATGCAGAAGGCGGTTCTGTTGAATACGGCCCGTATTGTGCGGAAGTTCCTGTCTTTGGAGCCCTAACCACCGGTAGCTTGGTCCCTGTACCCGATGCCGGTGGGTTACTGTTTTTTATATTTTTAAATGTATTTTTTTATAAATCTATTTAAAAATGTAATAAATATGTGTTAAGTGTTAATAAAGAGAATAATAATTAATAAACCTGGCAACCCTTGAAATCATCTAACATCATTTTTCATCTTAAAATTATTTTAATATTTTTATTTACTTGTACAATCTAAATTTTTACAATAATTACATATTACATAGCAAGATTCGCAATAAATTTATAAATCACGTATACAAACTATAATTATAATCAAGATAAAGAAATATTACCTACCAAAAATTGCAAAGATGTTTGGCATATGTCACTTTAAGAAAATGGTAAACGAATATAAACAATCTCAAGAAATCGATGGATGATAATTAAGGATAATTCTGACAAGAGCAAAAGCCAGACAGACACAAAGTGCACTAATACCAACCCCGGACCCGCCGCATAGCTCCGCCTTCCACTTGCCGGAAACTTTGGCTACTAGTGAGGCGTCGAGCTCTAGCAGCGACGAGTATTTCTCTCCACCGACGTCGCCTCCACCTGTACGTCGGCAGGGGAGAGGCCGGCCACCGACTGGCTTGGGACCTCGATGCCCCCCGGCTTCGATTAGGGACCCCGCTACCGGTGGTAATGTGCACCGCATGCGATGGACTTCTTCCATAAACGAAAATGTCATGCGGGCATACTATGCGGCTACAGAGGGAGGAATTAACCTCACAGCGTATCGTGTACGGATGCTTTCTCTGTTTCAGGAACTTGAACCAACTGTCAGCGTATCAGCACAACGTCTATCGGATCAAGTACGGGTTATACAGCGTAACCATATGTTGGATAACGCCGTGCTTGAGAGGCTTCGCTCAGATTTACAGGATAATCCTGGTATCACATTATCTACATCATCAAGTACACCTGTACCAACTAATACTCCACAATGTCCCACTGATGATGATCTATTGGATACCAGGGTTACAGATGTAAGTACTCATTGCAATGTACAATTAGGGAGCGCTTTGGAATGTGCACTGAGGGAATATCGAAACGTAACACCTACCGAAAGACCTTGTCTACCGCGTTTGCCTACGCATAAGAAAAATATAGCCCTAATGTGTGCTCTGGATTCATTACTGTCACCCTATTTTGACGGTAGTGAAAATCTCGGTGATACACATTCAATTCTGTACTGTGGAGCTGTGGCAGCATGTCGAGTAGCAAATATTAAGTATTTAAACAGTGATAAAGCTACTCGACCGAAATATGTTGCACCAGCTTGGCAGTGTAGGATTGAGCGTCGTATTACCGAGACCAGGGTACTCATTGGGAAACTCATTTGCTTTAGGTCGGGCAATAGTCGACCTAGAGCGATGCGCTTTGTGAGCCGGGCGTTCTTGGGGACCAATATTAGACCCCAAGAATTTGCTTCTCGGGTCAAAGAGCGTATCGACTACCTAAAGCAAAAAGTTTATGCGTGGGCAAATCGTATTAAAAGATATAAGAAAAGAGTAGACTGGTATTCCCAAAACCGCACGTTCCAAAGAGATGAGAGATGGGTATACAGAGATTGGGAACGATCTGATTTAAATGTGATTGACATGCATCGGCCAAATGATGATAGTACTGTTGCATTTTGGAGTGGCATTTGGTCGGTCCCTGTCGATCACATAGAGGATGGATGGATGCACGATGTTGACCGTCTATGTGAACCAATTAAAACTATGGAACCAATAAATATCACAGAAAATGATATCACCAATGCAGTCCGTCTGTTACCAAACTGGAAATCAGCAGGACCAGACGGGCTGCATAACTTTTGGATAAAATGGTTCCGAAGTTCGCATGGACGGTTGGCATTTCAATTCCAATCATCTTTGGAATCAGGATCGCTTCCCGATTTTCTTACCACTGGTATGACCCATCTCTTATACAAATCTGGTAGTGCCATAGAGCCTAAAAATTATAGACCAATTACGTGTCTACCAACGATCTATAAGCTTCTAACATCTATTTTGAGACAAAAGATATCATCCCACATAAATGACAACAACATCATGTCAATCTCTCAAAATGGATGTAGAAGTAGGGCTCGTGGCACTAAAGAGCTCCTAATTATGGATATGATTATTAGCCAACAGGTACGCCGTAACCACAAGGATTTGGCGACATGCTGGATAGATTACAAGAAGGCTTATGACTCTGTGCCTCATACATGGCTTCGGAGGGTGCTGGAGTTGTATAAGATTGATGCAACTCTATGTACCTTCTTAGGGGCATGTATGGGGCAATGGAAGACAGTCTTGTGCTATTCAGGGTGTCGACGAACTTGTGGTAATGGTGGACCGATAAAAATCGAACGTGGTATATTCCAGGGCGATAGTCTGAGTCCATTATGGTTTTGTCTGGCCCTGAACCCTCTTAGCACTTTGCTGGAGAATTCAGGCCTACGGTATCGGTTGCGGAGGGATGGTCAGGTTTTATCTCACCTTCTCTACATGGATGATTTGAAATTACTTGCCCCAAACAATCACCAACTGATGGCACTACTAAAGGTAACAGAAACCTTTAGTAGCTCTATCAGAATGGAGTTTGGCGTGGACAAGTGTGCGATTATGCATGTAAAGAAGGGTGAGGTAGTGGAGTCCGAAAGAACACAACTTTCGGATTCGACTCAACTTAGGTCTCTTTCCGCAACCGATACTTATAAATACCTGGGTATGTCACAAGCGTTGGGCATTTTAGAGACTGCTATGAAACAATCATTGAGGGAACGCTTCTTTGGCCGCCTGAGAAAAGTACTTAATAGTCTTTTATCGGGCGGTAACAAGGTGCGAGCCTACAATGGTTGGGTCATGCCAGTCTTGATGTACTCGTTTGGCATACTCAGATGGACTCAGACAGAACTTGACGCTCTGGATAGAAATAGCAATAGAAGATATTGATTTTAAATCATCTATATCCTGGCTACGATTCGGAGACCTATTTGGTGAAACCGAAGGTTTTGTCTTTGCAATTATGGACGAAGTTGTTATGACGAAGAACTACCGGAGGTATATTCTGAAGGATGGTACGGTTGACATATGTCGGGCATGTCACCGTCCCGGTGAATCCCTTAGACACATTATATCTGGTTGTTCCAGTCTGGCCAACGGAGAGTATTTGCATAGACATAACCAAGTAGCTAGGATCGTCCATCAACAGCTTGCTCTGAAGTACAAACTCGTGGATTCAGAAGTGCCATATTACAAGTATGTGCCTGACCCAGTTCTCGAAAATGATCATATCACATTGTATTGGGACCGATCTATTATCACGGACAGGACTATTGTTGCAAATAGGCCTGATATAGTGATAGTAGATCGGTTAGAGCGCCGTGCAATAATAGTTGATATTACTATTCCGCATGATTGCAATCTCGTGAAAGCGGAAAAAGACAAACAAGTAAAGTACTTGGATTTGGCCCACGAGATTGTCGACATGTGGCATGTAAGCTCAGCTGTTATTGTACCGATGGTCGTTTCGGCAAACGGACTAATAGCTAAGAGTTTAATAATAATAACACAATAATAATAATCTTAATACACTCACAGCCAAATTAGAAAGTTGGGCACTAAAGTTGCGCACCAAAAATGTGACACGATTTTCGTTACTTGTTAGTAGGTTTTACCCCTCGGATTTTTCTCATACCGGGCGCCTTATATATGAAAATCGATTCTTAAGGAGTAAACTCCAAAAAAAACTCACTTGTACGCCATTCCACAAATATTTTTATTTTCGGTAAACCCTGACCGGTTTCACCTTATAGCATCATCAGAGGTGTTTACTCATACTCAATCACTCACACAATGTTTAACACATTTTTTTACTAATATTATTTACTTTTAGAACACATTTAATAAAATAAGAAATATTTGTGGAATGGTGGAATGTGAGTTTGAGGGGCTCGTGGTCTAGTGGTAACCGACAATATTAACACATTGCAAAGGTTAAGCAACATCTAGTCAGGCCGGTCTTAGGATGGGTGACCATTTCTTAAGATACTGAGACCCCTCCGTGCCTCGGAGAGCACGTTAAGCCGTCGTCGGTCCCGGTTGTCATACGAACATCTGTGGCAGTCGTTAGGGGTAGTTGGAGCCCTTAATCAAAAATCCGACGGTCTAACTACAGAACTTCGATATCGCCCATGGGTTGTGGAGGTCAGATGGCAGTCGCTTCACGGAAAATATCGAAGATCAGCCGAATCGCAGTTAGACTGGAAAGCCAACTGAGTTGGTAAAGGCTCGGTGAATGATTATGATGGTGTACAAATGAGTTTTTTTCAAAATGTATTACTATAAGTTCCACCAAGTGCCGACAATCGAAAGCATAAATTATATTTACAGCATCATTACTGGATTATTCCAATACAACACTGCAAGTACAAAACATGGTTATAACTTCAAAATTATGCATTAAACATAAACATGAGATATTATCAATTGAAATAAAATAGCTAGATAATAATAATAATTAAATTAATTTATATAATTCTACATGCGTTGACACCTTAGCACCTTCACACCTTCCAAGCACATCCGGATGTGCCGGCGCTGCTGCTGCATCGGCTGAAGGCCTCAAACGGCGTAAATATGCTAACCTAGCAGGTGATTACATATTTGAGCCGTTTGGGGTTGAGACACTGGGGTCATGGGGTCCGAGTGCTCGCCGCCTTTATAGAGAGACATTGCTAAACGCTTAATCGATAATTCTCAGGACCAGAAGGCTGGCTATTTTCTGGCCCAAAGAATAAGTATCGCCATCCAACGTGGCAACACAGCCAGCATTCTGGGAACCTTCCCAGTCGGTCCCAGTCCATTAAACGATATTTTGTAATGTAAATATTTTTAGTATATAATTATGAATGTTGTAATTCTTATCTATACTTATAATAAATCTGTAGAGCTGAAAATTCTGTACATTGAAAATATCAAAAAAATAAATAGCAGGGGGTGTTACTAGACCGACATCGAACTCAAAAATGTGATTAAAAAAAATTTTGTCTGTCTGTCTGTCTGTCTGTCTGTTCAGGCATCACGCAAAAACTACCGGTTCGATTACGATGAAACTTGGTGAAACTAACTAAATAAATAATGTACAATTCGCTGGTTTGGTAGTGACAGTAATAATCCTTTTGTTTTATTTTCACCAAAAGCAATATCAAAAACATAAGACTAATATAAAAGAACAAATAATTTAGCAAATAGTTTACAACATTCTCCCCTTTTTTCCTTAGTGTGGGAGGGGTACTAATTTTCTCACTGGACGTTTGAATACTCCTGATGTTAAGCGTATGTCGGCGACCCGGGGTATTCCATCTGGCCCTAGGTAAATCTTTATTATTTCTTCACCACCACCTCATCAGTGGGCGCACGCTCTTTCAGTGTAACCTTGAGTGCTGTCTTAACCGACCTGACTAATCTTTCCCAAGATCCTGCCATTGCAAGGCTTCAGGACAGTTAGATACCCAAGAACGCATTTCAAATCCAGCTCGTTTGTTCAATTCCACAATATCCGCAGCCAAACGAGCTGATTTTTCAATCGTGTCCTGGGACCCTATGTAATCATCCATATAAGTGTCATAGATAGTGGCATGCGCAGCTGCTGGCAATTCATCTTGGAATTCAGTTGCGTTTATATTTTTAATATACAATGCGATACACGGGCTAGAACAAGCACCAAATGTCATTGAAGTCATTCTGTATACTTTAATTTCATCTGTTGATTCACTGCGCCACAAAAATCTTTGCGCATCTCGATCCTGATCTCTAATTTTTATTTGAGGAAACATTTCCCTAATATCCGCGGTTAATGCAATAGGATTTTCCCTGAACCGCATTAGAATCCCTAATAATGGTTGTAAGAGATCAGGACCAGGCAACAACATGGAATTTAAACTAACACCTTCCAATTTTGCAGCTGCATCAAAAACAAGACGCAGCTTGTTGGGTTTATGCGGATGAGTTACTCCAAAGTGAGGCAGATACCAAAGGGCTCCCTTTGGCACATCCTGGCACTCTTCTAATAATAATAATAATAATAATAGTCCGTTGTGGTTTTGTCTAGCACTGAATCCTCTCAGTACGTTACTAGAGGGTTCAGGGTTAGGCTATCGGATGCGCAGAGGGGGTCAAATTTTGTCCCACCTTTTTTAAATGGATGACCTAAAGTTATTTGCCCCTAATGGCCCCGATTTGATGGCTTTGCTAAAAGTTACTGAAACTTTTAGTAAGGCCATCAGTATGGAGTTTGGGGTAGATAAGTGTGCGGTCATGCATGTAAAAAGGGGCGGGATTGTGGAATCTGAAGGAGTCAATCTTTCAGATTTCACACGATTTGGGTCGCTCTCCGCAACCGAAACCTACAAATATCTAGGTATGTCTCAAGCTCTATGTATTGCTGAGACTGACATGAAACAGAAGTTGCAGGATCGTTTCTTTGGCCGCCTGAAAAAAATACTGAAAAGTCTTTTATCAGGCGGTAACAAGGTGCGTGCTGTCAACGGCTGGGCCATGCCAGTCTTAGTTTACTCTTTTGGCATACTTAGATGGACTCAGACGGAGTTAGAAGCTCTGGATAGGAAGGTGCGTTGTCTATTGACTTCATATCGAATACACCACCCACGTTCGTCAGTAATGAGGTTGTATATACCACGGAAATGTGGGGGTCGAGGATTTTTAAATGCCAAGACTCTCCATAACCGTGAGATATGCAACCTTAGAGAGTATTTCCTACAGGTGGACGTGGATGTGCATCGAGATGTTGTGGCAATAGACAACGGACTGACCCCGCTGTCCCTTGCGAAAGAGAACTGGCGCAAACCTGTAATATTAAGTGTATCTGATCGGAAGGAAATATGGAAGAGCAAGGAACTGCATGGTCGATTTTACAGGGCTCTAAATGGGCCCGATGTTGATTCAATAGCATCGGTATCCTGGTTACGATTTGGTGATCTCTTCGGAGAAACTGAGGGTTTTATCTGTGCAATCACTGACGAAGTCGTGATGACGAATAACTATCGGAGATTTATTGTCAAAGATGGGACGCTAGACATCTGTCGGGCATGTCATCGTCCCGGAGAATCTTTAAGACATATTATCTCTGGTTGTTCCCGTCTTGCGAACGGTGAGTATTTGCACAGACACAACCAAGTAGCCAGGATAATCCACCAGCAACTTGCTCTAAAGTATAATCTTGTCGACGTGGAGGTACCTTATTACAAGTATGTGCCCGACCCAGTTCTTGAGAACGCTCATGTCACATTGTATTGGGATCGATCTATTATCACTGATAGGACTGTTATAGCTAACAGACCTGATATAGTGATAATGGATCGATTAAAGCGCCTTGCAGTAATTGTCGATATCACTGTGCCACATGACGAGAATCTCGTGAAAGCAGAAAAAGATAAACAAATTAAATATTTAGACCTAGCTCACGAGATTGTCGACATGTGGGATGTGGATTCGGCGATTATTGTTCCGATAGTCGTATCTGCGCATGGTCTAATAGCCAAGAGCCTCGACCTCCACCTACAGAGGCTCGCGTTAGGCAGCTGGATCAAGGGCTTGATGCAGAAGGCGGTTCTGTTGAATACGGCCCGTATTGTGCGGAAGTTCCTGTCTTTGGAGCCCTAACCACCGGTAGCTTGGTCCCTGTACCCGATGCCGGTGGGTTACTGTTTTTTATATTTTTAAATGTATTTTTTTATAAATCTATTTAAAAATGTAATAAATATGTGTTAAGTGTTAATAAAGAGAATAATAATAAAAAACATTTATTTGGCATAAACACAATTACATATTTATAAACCCGCCAAACTGCAAGACAGTTTGTCGGCGGGGATAGCACTTGTTGACATTTACTTAATCCAAGTAGAAATTATTAATTATTCCATTAATCCGTTACAAAAAGAGGGGCCTTAGCGAGTTTCTTTACAGTATCCTACTAGTGTTCCAATGAATAATGAATGCAACATATACACACACACACACACACACACGCACGCGCAGGTACGCGTGCGCATGCACACAAATACACATACACACACCCATACACATACATATACATACATACATATATACATACATACACACATACCTATACATACAAACATACATTATATATATATACACAATTTATTTTATTTTATTTTACTTTTTTTATCAACTCTAATTCTCTAAGCATAACACCTTTCAGTCTACGTTTAAGCGAAGCCCTAGTAATCGGAATTCGGAACGGAATTCTGCATAACCTTTAAGCAACATATCCGTTACGTTTTGTTTATATAACGCGGCGAATTGCGAATCGCCTTTCATTTTCTTCTCTAAACTTAGAAATCTACTTAGAGCCAACCTATAGCTTTCTGGGACATAAGTAATATCAGCGCGCCACAGAAGACCAGCTTCGAATTGATTATTCCGTAATCTACGAACAGTTTGCTCTAAAATATTGATTGCACGTGTGTTTGAGACGCTTAGATAATCTTTTCTCTGAATACCGATCGAGTCTAATTTATAATGTTGCCTAATCAAGTCATCAAGACCACATATCTCAGATTCGGTTTTTAAATGTAATTGTAGCATGACTTAAACATTCGCGATTGCGTTCAACACTATTTTTGGCTATCGGCCCGCATACAACCCATCCTAACACAGTCTGGACCGCCATTGGCTCCGAAGCAGCACCAACTCTAATTGCTTTTGAAATCGTCAGATGACAATTGTCAATTCCAATCACAATCATGGGTTGCACATTTTCGTAACAAAGTTCAGCTGCAATGTCGCCAAGATGAGTATACTTACATAAATCGCCTCTCGAGACCCCATGTTGCGCTGCAATACCTAAGTTAGCTACAGAACGTGCTCCTTTTACTTGAAAAGAATTCAAATTACGCAAGCCTTGAATCGAAAAATCTACTAAACAAAAGTCACTGACTTTGGAGAGTCCACCCATACAATCAATGTGTATATGGCCTTTAGGACCAGATGCTCCAATGCGTTTTGTTATTTCTGCATCAAAGTGGCAGTACAGCCATCATCTAATAACGCATAAGTTGATACGGTTCCGGAAGGACCGGTCACTTTAACAGCTACTATTTTAAGCAAAGAACGAGATAATGGTGTCGTAATGTTGTTACATAAAAATGCAGTGGCTGAGTTTGCTGACACTTCGACGGCAACGAGTTCTTCGCTGGAAGTATTAGCAATCTCCTCCTTAGAAGTCGATGAATCCGAATCCGACTCGTTTACATCCGCGTGGGCAACAACATTAAGCTCCGCACGATTTTTGTGTAAAAGCGTATGGTGTTTGTAAATACAACCTTCTTGACCACATGGTGATTTTACTTTACAGAACCTAAACCTATGCAAACTTTTTTGTAAACATCTGTTGCAAACCTTATTTGCTTTGACCCATTGCCATCTGGCATTGACAGACAAAGATGAAAATTTCTGACATTGAGCAATGTCATGTGGATGTTTACAAAAAATACATGAGCTTTTCTTCGACCCATCATTATCGAACGTAAAATTTCTTTCCCCCTCATTGGAATATTCACTACCGGTATTGCAATGCACTCGAGCTTTGTTGTACGTTTGTGCCTTTGTAGTTGTGTTAGACGTTGAAGGAACTTGCAATGTGTCTTGTACAATCCCAAATTTATTTTGAAGATGTACCTCGCGTGACTAAAATTCTGCAAACATTTCTAACTTACTACTACTACCTTTGGAATAGATATCTGCATAATCTAACCATCTGGCACGTAAAAGCGGCGTTAATTTAGTAATAATGACATTGAAAAGTTCCGGCGAACGTAAATAATCAGGTTGATTTAAAAAGCGTATTATTTCAACGCAATTTTTTACCCTACAAGCAAAAATAGCTAAATCTCTTCCTTCCTGACCTACCTTAGGTAAAGCGCGTACAGAACTTATCTCTTGCATGACTATCTTTTCCGCACACCCATACCTAGTCTCCAAGGCGTCGATAACTTGACGTGGATTGCGCGCAGAGACCAGCAACACGTGTACAACATCACGGGCATCACCACGGAGTGCGATATTTAGTCGTGCAAGATTCTCACCAGCTGTGTAAAAATGTTCAGTATCTAAAAATGTACGTTTAAATGATAACCATTCAGTAGCTGATTTCCCATCATAGGTAGGAAGTTTTAGATTGTAGGTTTTTGGTTTCTTGGTATTCAAAACGTCGGCTAGATCTCCTATTGCCTTTGCTAATGTCTCATTTCCTGATTTGTGAGGTAATGAGCAAGGATCACAATTGTGAAAGGTATTGTGTTCAGGGAACAAACCTATAGATTCTGTCACAGGATACTGTGGACATTCTAGATCGCAAATAGCGTTAGTACTCGTATGTCCGTGTATCGGTTCAGTAGCTACTCCACGTGCTGTATGGCTATCAGCTAACCACGACTCTACGTTCAAACTACCTCTATCTACACAACTACTTGCCCGTGAAGCACGAGAGCTCAAATGTGCACTCTCTGCTTCTATGGCGGCAATCTGAGCACGGAACTCCGCATCTGCAACCTTACGCTGAAGTTGAAGTTCTACACGCTCCATTTCAGCAATCCGACGAGTATGATCTGCCTCGGCGGCGGCCTTTTTTGCATTTATTATGGATCTCTGCGACATTGTGCTCCTCGAGACCTCGGTGCTTGCAACATCTCCGAGGGCGCGGCCACTTCACTAGTGGACGCACATTGGGCCTCCGGAGCCCCTTGATCTGCATGTGGGGGGTTGGGAATTATAATAATAATAATAATAAGGATTGGATTAAGGGCCTGATGCAGAAGGCAGTGTTGCTCGATACGGCATGCATCGTGAGGAAATTCCTCTCTCTGGAGCCCTAACCACCGGTAGCTTGGTCCTTGTACCCGATGCCGGTGGGTCACTATTTTTTATATTTTTAAATATATTTGTATTTTTTATAGATTTATTTAAAAATGTATTAAATATGTAATTAAGTTAAATAAAGGAATAATAATAATAATAATAAATTTATTTCGTAATAATAATTGTACAATAAAATTTTACATAGAATCTTAATTTTAATTGTGCGCTATTACATCATAGTTAGTGCATTAGTAGCTTAAGTATGTAGGTATAATAATACCTATTTACATTTATATGTTTCTAGATGTTTTATAAATTTGCACCTGAACTAGGTAGTCCTGTATTTCAGGCGCCAATTGCAGCTAAGTAAATTATATAACATTACACAAAAACAATTACGTAACATTATATGATTAGGTTATTCATAATATTATATAATAAGAGCTAGTACAATACCAAAGTGGCTCAATATTGATAACTATATTAGATATGTCTTAATTATTCAACTTATCACTATTTATTTTAATACAGATATTAACTCCTCTGTGTCATCGTAGGACATCCCTTGAAGGGCATTCTTTAGTACTTGCTTACAACAAGAATAATTAAGAGGATAAATATTTGCTGTAGCGTTTATCCTATTGTACAGAAGCGGTCCTAAGAACAAGTAAAATTTGCCTGTGTATTCGCGTTTTATCGCAGTTCTTTCAGTGCAAACAATATCTTTCCGTCTTTTGTAGGAAACTTGAGTGCTGTAGGGAAGTGATGCGTGCTGTTTTAGTACCGTACTGAGTATGAATAGCTGACGGACTGTTAATACTTCACAAGATTTGTATAGGAGGTTAGTGGGAAATAGGAAAGGGCGGAACGTTGATACCTTAAGGATTGCCCTCTGAGCTCGCTCGACGGGTAAAAGCAAGGTCTTGCCTGCTCCTCCCCATGACGTTATGCAATATGTTATTATTGATTGACAAAGTGCATAGTAGACTTGTTTAATCACCTTTGAGTCACCTATATATCTTATTTTTTTGAAGACAAATATCAGCTTGCGCATTCGCTTAATTAGTGCTTCGCTATGTTTTTTAAACGAAAGCGTCTCATCTATTATAATACCCAGGTATTTTATAGTATCTGTTATGGCTATAACTGGGCAAGTGCACGTGTTATCTTTATTATCAGGTTCCCTACAATAGTGAGCGTACAGTGAGGGGTTGGGCTGGGTTGTATTCGGTCTCTTGCGCATCGAGAATGAAATATATTTGGTTTTATCTGCGTTTAATGTAAGTAAATTGTATTGAAGCCATTTATTTACGATGTTAAATCCTCGCTGCGCACGCCCGTACGCTTCTGACTCTGATTCAGCAGAAAAAAGGAGGGCAGTGTCGTCCGCGTATGATATGACCGTACCGTACTCGAGATTTATGTTACATAGTTCATTTATATAAATTAAGAACAAAGTGCTTCCTAATTGCATCACTCACGACTACGCGGATTCCCTACATTGCGAGTAGGCGATAGGCCTTTGTGACTACGTGTCACTACCATTTTATTAATTTTGCGCGGAGAAGGACCAAAATGAAACTAACTAAATAAATAATGTACAATTCGCTGGTTTGGTAGTGACAGTAATAATCCTTTTGTTTTATTTTCACCAAAAGCAATATCAAAAACATAAGACTAATATAAAAGAACAAATAATTTAGCAAATAGTTTACAACACTTGGTATAATTATTCTTTAATATCCTGGGCACCACACTGGGTACTTTTTATCCCGGAAAAGTAAATACAATAAAAAACAAACTTAATTTTGCGGTTCGATCGCTAGATCCGATGAATATACCAACCGCAAATAATAAGTTTGTCGTAGTTTTTAAAATTTTTTATATTGGGTTCGCCAAATTGACGCCGCCCGCCTGGTGGTAAGTCGTGACGAGCGACGTCTAGCGATTGTGGGCCACTCTCACAGCACACAATACTATAGAGAGTGGCCCTCTACTTGACAACCTACTGATGTGCCTCTTCACGCTCCGCTTAAAGAACCCAGGGTTATATGTGGGAGGAAACACGTGCACAGGCAGGGCGTTCCAGGCCACTATCGTTCGGCAAAGAAACGAACGTTTAAAACGTTCGTTTCTCGCGAACATGCTATTCACTGTGTGGGAGTGGCATCTCTGCCCGGCACGCGTTGTTCGGGATCGGATGGAAGAGGGTGGTATTAGATTGAAGAGCTCTTCAGAACAGGGTACGTCACCCGCAGTGTAGTTCACTAAGGGGCGCTGCACACAGCTAAGATACTATAATATTTTAACTTAAGACACAATATCGCTCGCCATGCAAATCAATGGACGCACGACGTAGATAATAAATAATATTTCATATTTTCGTATCTTAAGATGAATTTTTATGGTATAATAGAGAATATAATAGAAGATATAATAGAGAAACTGGTGTAGGGGTGCTTTATGAACGCAATAAAACCCAAAACAATGGTTTTTAGAACTTTTGTCTGTTTGTCTGAATGTTTGAACACGCTAATCTCAGAAACGATTTGATTTTTTGATTTGAATTTGCGGTTTGGGTTTCAATCGTTTCATAAATAAAAAAGTTATGTAGATCTAAAGTAACACGCAGGCGGAGCTGCGGGCAACAGCTAGTTGTAAATAAAGTTATTTATTTTATAGATATAATTTATATTTCCAAAAAAATATATATAATTTATTTATGTTTTGACTGCCTCGGTGGCTCAGTGGTATGAGTATGCGACTGCCATCCCTGAGGTCCCAGGTTCGATTCCGGGTCGAATCAAATTATTTGTGTGAACCACAAATGTTTGTTTCGGAGTTTGGGTATTTTCTATGTATAATATGTATGTATTTAGAAATATATAATTATGTTTATCAGTCGTCTAGATCCCATAACACAAGCTTATCTTAATTTGGGCTAGATGATGTTGTGTGAGAAAGTCCAAAAAAAAAAAAATTCTTGTTTAAAGTAATTACTGAATGTCAAATTTATAAGTCCCAATTAATTAATGTCAATATTAATGAAATATTGTACATAATTGTAATTTACGAAATATTTAATTATTAATGAGCGGTTAAATAATTATAAATCAATAAAATGTCAATTTACTACAATTATAAATCCTGGGATATCTTATTATGTGATTTAGTCCCAATGTCCATGGGAACACATTATACCAGGATAAAAGTATTATAAGTATATACTTATTGTGTATTATAAATATTGTACTCGGGGATATTGTACCCAGGTACATAGGATAAGTGCAAGAATTCTCTTCTCTATATGTCTTCTCTATATGTGTACATATCTATATATAGAAATGAGGAATGTACCCCTCCTTAGCTCTCGAGAACTGCTTATACTCCAATGATGGTTGACCCCTCTATGGATAGCCCTCGATCTGGAGCCAAGCCAAAAAATCGAAAATTTGACCTAGCCCTAAGGGGTCAAAAGTTATAGGCCAAAACCTATAGCGTGGTGCAGCGCGAAGCACCGCGCAAGACACCGTACTAGTTAGTATATAATTAGGTCCCTATAGAGAAACGCACAGATGTACCCACAGTCATAAATTAATATGCCCCTACCTACTTCATCAAATTCAAAAATGTGTTATAGATTAATCTACAAATATACAAAACATCACCTTCGCTAAAACGAAGTATACATATACAAATATCTAACTTGTTTTACTTATTTTCAGGTACAAAGTGAACGCGTGATCTACCCTTGGGGTAAGTTACATTAACTTTTACTTACAATATATATTTTTATTGCTTTAAACAGACATGGTTTGTCTTTGGCCACCTTTTAAATGTTTTATAATAAGATTCAACAAAATTTTATTATGTCTGATATTCATAATTTAAGCTGTTTATATTTAATGTATATTTCGAAAATTACTTCTATAATCACTACATATTATAAAACAAAGTCGCTTCCGTCCATATGTATGCTTAGATCTTTAAAACTACGCAACGGATATTGATGCGGTTTTCACTAATACATAGAGTGATTCTCGAGGAAGGTTTTTAGTATATAATTTGTGAAGCAAGCGAAGACGCGGGCGTCTCCTAGTATTCTTTAAAGAATATATCACTCTGAACTACATATAAAATATTGGTCAGTTACGAAAGTTCATAGCAAGAGATTGTAATAGGAATTTGTACAAATTATTAGTTTAATCGGGATAAAATTACACTAAACGTCGCGTCTGTTGTCAAGACTAGTCTATCTTAACGTCACGTACTCACAGCATGAGCTCTCTCTTACCCGACGACGTCACTTACCGTTTATAGCGGCTGACCTAAGGGTGTTGGAAGATTACCTACATTACACTAGATTGAACAAGGTAACCATGAAACGTCTGACGCAATCATGAAAAATACTGATTTATAGTCCGGATCACTTTGTAACCGACTTTACAAAATTGGGGTCTCAATTCGGAGTAGGTACCGTAATTTTGTTTTGTTTTATTTACCTTTGAGCATAAGAGCATTTTCACATTGTCTCATCCGATATCGGCTATCGGACGCGTACAATATGTATAACCTGTCCTTCATATTGTCCGACCCGATATCGGAGTCCAAATATTTTATAGATTATACTTACCCACGCGTCCGATATCGGATCGGGAAATGTTAACCTACTAGCTAGGCATGTGTTTCTTATAAACGCGTTCGCACTAATGATGCCATTTAAATTTCATGAAAAGACAACCTTAGAGACTAATTCATCTAATTATATCAGGTGAGTCTAATAACTCTAGTAAAAAAACGGCGAGTGCAGACACGGTCCACGGCAGAATAATAATTAAACAGATGAAAGGGTACTAGATTAAAAAGAAACATGTGATACTTTCAGACCGTAGAGCTTTACAACACTTTACTTAACTGCAAAACTCTTATCAAAATTGTACTTATGCTGAACCTGGTTGACATTTGGTAAGTAGCAATTTTGCAATGTAGAAGGAACGTGCCAAAGAACGTGTTATAGATACGATTCCGTGGCTAAGCCGAATGGCGAATGGCGAAGTTTCGTTCAAATGAAATGCTATTAAAACTTTTTCCATTAAATATGCTACTTTCTAAAAACTCTCTCGATCTTAACATTAAACTTAATAACGGTTGACGATCACATCTCAATTTCAAAATAACTTAATACGTGCCTTCATAGCGTCATGATCACAATTTGAAAGTTTTCTTAATTCTTGAGATAAATGTTAAATATCTTATGTTACAAGTTAAATCAATGAAAAAGTGATATAAGTACCTAGTGTATTATAGTTATGCAACTACCTATTTCAAACCTATATAGCATTATGCAATATAGGTTTAATTGAATTAATAAATAATCATTGCCCTGCTGAACATTAATATTGCCTTATATTATTTGTTATTCTCTTCATCTACTTTTAAATGCAATCACTACTAAATTGAAAATAGCGTAAAACAATGAACTGTAAAAAATGTCCAAATACAGAATGCAGTACAAACAAAATACCTTACATTTTTGTAAAAGCAAATTGTGTTACTGTGAGAGAGAGACTTCTGATTTGATTAAAGAGATTTTCTCTCGTAATTTTATTTGTTTTTACTTGGAACAATTCCGTATTTTATATAACGTTTAGTAGTTGCCTTTGGAGGGGCGAGATTATTGGTTTTGAAAACTTATTCTTTACTAGCTGATGTTCGCAGCTCCACACACGTAGAGTGTTTTAACTATATGACGAGCTTATTTTAAATGTTATCCGATTTGATGAAACAAAACCAGTTGCCCCAAACGGAGCCTAGCCTAGGTACAAGTATATGTATGTAGGTATATGTTAGAAACCATAAGAAATTCGTTCAGTAGTTTTGGAAAATTAGGAAAACTACTATTTGTATCAACCATAATATTGGTTTTATTATACTCGAATACGGTACAAAGGCACAAGATTTTTTACAAATTTATCACAGCATCTGTCCTGTAAAGCTCCTCTTCTTCGATCTTGTCTCCATGTTAATGTTATCTGACGCTTTCACATTGTAAAGACAGTCTTTTGACATTAATTAATATAATATTACTACATAATATATTTAGGTACATCAAAATGCTGAATGACCTCAAACCAATAATCAAATTACCATTTGCCTAACTACATGAACATGAATACCAACTAGACAATTATAAATGTATTTACACTGTCCTTCAGTAAATACATATCGGTAATGACAGCTCTAGGGGTGGTCACGTTTCCCTTGCGCCCGGATATCGGTCACAGAAGTCGGTCAGGGCCGTGCCTTCCTTTGCATGCACTTATGCATATTATTACTATAACTGTCCATATTCACGTATGCTAACGGGTATAAAGGGTGTTAGGGTGAAACCACATATAGACTACAATCTACAATGACATCAATAGGTATAATTCGTTTCTCGGAGCAAAAACGAATGTTGTAATCATTATTTTGTATGTTTTTTTACCTGCGGGCCTTTATTATGTTCAACAATAAAATACACATTGTTCGATCATGTAACGCTTCTTGTAAACCCTAAACCTACTAGATGTTTTGATTGTTTTTTTTTCTAGTATTACCATACCATATCGTAGATACATATAATCCCACCTATGTACCTATAGGTATACATACTCGTGAGGGTAGGTTATTGAACAAACACACTGGATAATATGAAAAAAATAAATTAAAATCTATTTTTGTATTTAAGTATGTTACTTGAGAATAGTCTCATTAGTGCATGTAGTGTACCTAGCTACAAATCAAAGTCAGTTTGAGCGTACTGGTGTATAATCTGTGGTCACGGTTAGCCTTTCATCTGTTTAAGCTGTATGTCATTGTATTGATGATATGCGTCTGTCTACCCGTACATAAAAATTAAGTAGTTGTTTGTAATCAACTTCGAAGTTATTAAGTTACAAAAAACACGTCAAATATTGAAACAAAAACTTACTTCAAATTACCGTTTTAATGGGAAACATAAAGTAGCAGTTTTTAATAAAAAAGTGTTTTTCGAAAACGGTTCATCCAGTCGAAAGATATGAAGTAACAAACATTAAAAAGAACAGTCAAATTAAGAACCTCCTCTTTTTGAAGTCCCTTAAAAACTCAATTAAAATTAGTTAATCTCTCTATACCCCTACACTTTTATGCTGCTTTTGGCTATAAAACAAACATATAAAAGAATGTTTACTTTAGAACGGTTTTTTCTAGAGGACCCTGTAAGAACTTCAAATAAATAAATTTAACTTCTTAAACTCCGCCTCCATTTTTAATACCAACTTTGCATTTAATAAAGAAACAAGGCTCTACGGGGACGGTGTGCGGTTGCGGCATTACACTGGCTTAAAACTGGCCTTAACAAGTATAAAAAATATATCCACTACGAATTATGAAATTGAAGGAATAAGTCAAGCTTACGATGAGTATTTCTGTCAGTGGAATACTTGTGTCATAATTGGAGTATAAGAAGCTACAGCATATTTTAAATCCTCAACAGATAGCGAGAGGTTTTTAAGTGTCTTACCGTCCAATGCCGTCCTGGGTATGCCCTCGTACGGATAACCCCAGGATAAACGAGGGGTCTTATAAGTTTAACCAGTCTGAGCATCTCCTGTCTGTATGTGTCATTACAGCCGAACAGATTTTTTTTTAATTCCGCGGCCGCTCTCACCTCAGTTGCCGGGCGTCTCTGGTACGCACGCAGAAGGTATTTCCAAGCCGAACAGATGGAACAATTTTGATTCGGATTTTATTGACATTATGTTTGTATTAGATTCAATTTTGTTATGATTTATTTACAATAAGAATTACAATATACATAATTATATACTAAAAATATTTATGTTACAAAATATCGTTTAAAAAATCCTCCGCGTCATTGCCGACTGGGAAGGTTCCCAGAATGCTGGCTGTGTTGCCACGTTGGATGGCGATACTTGTTCTTTGGGCCAGAAAATAGCCAGCCTTCTGAAGCATCGATTAAGCGTTTAGCAATGTCTCTATAAAGGCGGCGAGCACTCGGACCCCATGACCCCATTTGTCTCAACCCCAAACGGCTCAAATATGTAATCACCTGCTAGGTTAGCATATTTACGCCGTTTGAGGCCTTCAACCGATGCAGCAGCAGCGCCGGCACATCCGGATGTGCTTGGAAGGTGTGTAGGTGCTAAGATGTCAACGCATGTAGCGTCCCACACCAAAGGCCTTCCCATCTTCCACGGTAGCAACGACATACCGTCCGTTCTCTTTCCATCGCTTCGTGCTAAACCATTTGGTTCACGTACGGCCGGAAGACCTGTGGTGGAAAGAGTCCTACGAATTATGTCGTTTAGAATAGCGTGCCGAGGTATACGACCTGCGCTTATGCTACAAGAAAGGCCATGGTGTCCCAGATTATTGACGGCTACTCCACAGGTGCAATGATGCGGAGATACACAAGGTGTACCCAGCCGAAGGCAAGTGGCAATGCGGAAGGTTGTGTCGTCCAACATTGTACCGATGTTGGGCGATGGGAGCGCCTGGATCCATAACCCTGACTCCCATTCTACAACAGCTAGTAGGCGTGCACGCTCTGAAATATTGACAGAAGTGTCAATTAGTGTATTAATTCTCAATTTACAGAGCGGCGAATCCCACAGTCGGGACAAGACATCCTCCAAGCATTTATCGCATCGGTCTTGCATCGCACCTCGGAATCAATCAGTGTATTTAACAAAAAAAAACCTGAGTAATTCTTTTGAAAAATTAGATTAAATAATTGTGTTTCTAGGGTTTGAATTTTTAGGTAAGATCCAAGCCAACTTTCAGTCAGCATATAGTTTTTTTTTCAAGAAAAATACACTGTGAAACGTGAGTTACTAAGACCACAGCTCAAAAAAGAGATTTATCTTCTACTTCATAGGGCGAGCCCAGTTCGTTTTTGCGATTAATGTTGTAAATTGTAAGATTTTGCCTATTCATTGCTTTAATAAATGTCTCCATGAAAATACATAATCTCTTGAATTCGAGCTCATATTTTTTCTTTTTAAACATCAATTAGATGTCTCTTATTTACACTACAAATATATGAGGAATACAAAAAGCAAATAAGCTTTTTGTATTCCATTCTATTTGCCATGAGAATTAATTTATCATTTTGACTGTAATAAAAGCGCTGATTTAGATATGTTCGGAGTTTTCCACTAATCTTTCAGGAAACATTGCGTGGAAGAGTATCATTTGGACGTGAAGGTTACTGTCAAATTCGGCCATTATACTAGCATAGAACTATTTAGTAAACAAAGTGAGTGACGTTTAATATTCAGGGTAAACTACTTATCGGACAAAGTGCGGCTTTGAGAGGCGGCCATTACTGACCCACTATTTGGCGGCGGCGGGCGGCGGCGGCGGCGGCGTCGTGATACACGATTACGCGTCATCTTTTATTTAAAGAGTGTTCCATTTCATTACTTCACATCCCCACGAGCTTATAGTACAAAAGTTATTTTATATGTAGGGAATAACATTACGGCTTTAGATACAACAGACAAATGGGACGGAACAATGAGGTAATTGAGTGCAATTATCTCCAAATATGGAATAAGACAAATATACTGTAGAATATTTTAGTACGAAGCGGGTAAAGTATAGTATAAGCAGGCAATTGTATTTATAATCAAAATATAACGCTTCTGTCACCCTTTTCGAGAATGAAGACGTTGAGAATGAAGACGTTGTTGAAGTTGTAGTGCCATGATTTCTCAGCACGAATATTACCTAAGTTCGACCAGGTATTTACCACTCGCTCGTCATTAATATCTTATGCTATGTTTAGGTCTGATAACCACTTGCCGCCTAGCGGGCTCAGTGCTTTTACTACCCGAGTTAATATCTCTCGCATTTTAGTTAAGAATTGCTTTTTTTAATAAAGAAAAGAACCAAGAGTTTTATTTTTTTTATTATCAAATTTGCTCAAACGTATTTTATTATATTGAATGACACATTTTTATCAAGTTTGTTACGTGAAAGGACATAAAATTGAGATGAATAGAGACGTTATTTCATACAAGGAGAGTCTTGAAAGCCGGAAATTGTATCAATTACGATACATTTATAACCCCTGATATGGAGGTTGTAACGTCCGCCTACGATAGATACCTTTATCAATAATGAATTCTTAATACGGACCCGTAGATACCAAAGTTTGTTGCAGACACTTTCTCGTTTAAAATGTATGGTGGCTTAATAAAGTAGCTCCGTGGTGAAGACCGTCTTTGTACATGTTAAGCACCTATTGATTTTCTGCGAACATACTGAGGCTGGCGGGTGTGGTATGTTTCAAACACTTACCCTTTTTTCAATGAAAATGTAATATTTATAAATGTAATATTGTAATATTTTTTTTATAATAGACTAATAATAAAAGTAATATTGTTATAAGAAATATTGTGGAAAAAAGTTGGAGTGCCAGATGGTTTCTTTTACTCATTATTGTTATTTGAAGTTGTTCCAAAAGGATGATGTTTTATCGACCGTACATTGAAAAGTCTTTCAGTACTATTCGAGTGCCAGCCCAGATATGTTTTAGTAGTACAGTGCTAGAATTATTGTAAAGGTGGAGTAATTGTTCATACAGACAATTATGAATTTTATTTATATAATTTTAATGAAACAATGCATATCTGTGCACCTATTACTAAACTAGCTGATTCTTGCGACTCTGCCCGCGTCAAATTGTTTTTTTTAAAATGTGGCTTATGTAACAACCCGTTCGTCTATATTATTGTAAATGTTTAATAATAATCCGTTCAGTTGTTTTCGCGTGAAAGAGTAACAACAATCCAAACATCTTTCCATCCATAAAAACTTTCACGTTTATAAAACTAGTAGGATTTATTATTTATTCGGCAAAGCACAAGCTCAGTTTAATTGAATAACTGACACTAGACATATCGATAACCAGTCTCAGTTACTCAATTAAACTGAGCTTTAGCTTTGCCTTAACCCTTCAAAATAAAAAAAAACGTATTGCTATTTCCTACAAAAATAATTAACATAATGTTCAAAAAGGTCTAAACACAACAGCTAATTCATAGATGGACTAAACTCGCACAGTACCTACCTTAGCAGATTAAGCATGTATAAGTCATTCGAATGAGTAATAGTATTTTTATTATATAATATCTTCGTGACGGCAAAAAATGGCTGCTATAAAATATGTTATATCCTTTTCACGAAATTTCGCAAAATCCCTTACGTCATCAAATTATATTTTCTGGCCCAGAGGACGTTAGCCATACGTTATGAATATCATGGAACAAAATAGGTTATAATAACAACCGGAACATTAATTCTGCCATATGAGAAAACTTATACATATGAGAGAACATATTATCTTGCACGCAGTTAAGTAAGTGGTGTTAAAATTATATATAATAGAAAGTAGGAGTTGATAATATCTCTAAGAGTATTGTATTCGGAAAGGTTTAAATCGTTTTATCAGAATATATTGACATTGACTCTAGTGAGACTCAATGTGATTGTGGTCTGACACTACAAACCATGAGCCACATGTTCTAATGTCAGGGTTGCGCGGAGCCTTGTAATTTAGCCAGGCCAAATGCGATACGCGTCGCAGAGCACTGGGACAGAGCGATTTAATATAAAATTATAAGTGTTGTCCAGTGACCCGAAAAGAAGATCATAATGTATGTACCCGTACTTCCACAATTCACATGCACAAAATTATTGCTTTATTAGGTATTGAGATTGAGATATTGGTGGAAGCTCAAGAAAGGGCGAAGTAACGTTCGCGTCGTGAACTAGTCCTAACATATATAATATAAAAAAAGTTTTTGTATTTCAAAGCAATGAGTTTGCTTAAACTATTCTTAAATATTATTAAGAAAGAAATATTAAGAAAGAACAATGGTAACTAAAAATTTTTTTCAAGAAAAAACTTTTTAGCATGAATTAATAGCATTAATTTTTCGCAGAATCAAAAGGACAACAAAACGTCGACAATTGTTTCGCCTCTAAACGAGGCATTATCAAGACTGTCTCAGAGAGAACAGCAAAAAAAAGCGTTAGTTTTTTTTTTTTTTTTTTTTTTTTTCTGTTCTCTCTGAGACAGTCTTGATAATGCCTCGTTTAGAGGCGAAACAATTGTCGACGTTTTGTTGTCCTTTTGATTCTGCGAAAAATTAATGCTATTAATTAATGCTAAAAAGTTTTTTCTTGAAAAAAATTTTTACTTACCATTGTTTTGTCATGGATTTTCGCCAAGTAACGCCTGTTTCTATCCAATATTTGATTAACAAAGAAATTATAAATAGATCACAAAAACTGATGTCATCGGCGGGATTCGAACCCACGGCCTTTCCCTAACAGGGGGACTGCTCTGACTGCCAGAACCGACTTTTTTTTTTTTTTTTTTTTTTTTTTTTTTTTTTTTTTTTTTTTTTAATTCCGCGGCCTGAGGCCGCGGCCGCTCTAACGTCCGTTGCCGGGCGTCTCTGGTTACTAGAAGAGGGTATGTCCAGTGGCGCCCGGCGGTGCCAGAAACGACTTGCGTTAATAGAAAAAAGATTGTTTTTAGTAGGTTACTCGGAACTATTTAGATTAAAAAAAAATGGTTATTTGACTAAATAAAAAATGTTAAAAGTACTAGTTGGTAAACAAGTTATAGTTTTCCCAAACATTAGGTTTGCGTTACAATTTTTTGTGACTAGATTTTTTGCTAAGTAATAATTTGGCAAATGAAATTATGCGAAAATTTTTTTGGGAAGTGAATATTTGTCAAAATTCCTTCCGGTCAAACAAGGGATACCCGTTTTCATCATATTAGACCAAATAAGTTTTATATCTTTTGAGTGTTATGTCAAACGATTTTATATTTAATGTATGTTATGCTTATAAAAATTAGTTATTTTAAAATTATATCAATCGTTCATTATATTAACTAATCGCTATATTAAATAAAATTATAGGTTCCGTTGTTATATGTTGTCAATATTAGAAATTTTCATCCAACGCTAACCTTAATAGCGCGATGTAGAAATTATGAATATGATATGAAGCAAAAATTCGATGTTGTCGGTAGTGGTCATCGTAGCTCAGTTGGCAGAGCAGTCCCCCTGTTAGGGAAAGGCCGTGGGTTCGAATCCCGCCGATGACATCAGTTTTTTGTGATCTATTTATAATTTCTTTCTTAATATTTTATAAAAAAAGTTGTACTGAAAAGTCTCCGGTTCGCCGCAATAAACCTCTGAGGGACGCAGGGTCTAAAATATCTAACCAAACACATAATAATAATTATGGCAGAGCTGAATTTAGCCCACATCATAAAAATTGTATATTATGTAAAAAAACATCATAAGTAAAGATATATAGAATACGAATAAAAATATATTCTAAATAGAGTTGTACAAAACGATCTTTGGGCTTGTTACTTGTTGACTACAAAGAGAGATATTTATCTTTTTGTGAGTCTTCTTATATAAAAGGTATTGAAGATCTAAATATACGACAAAGCGAAATTAGTTACATAACAGATAAATTAATAAAAAGTAATTTCATAGAACCGACTTATTACCACTAACCATTAAAAGTCTTATTCTTTTGGTCCTATGTAATAGATGACAAGCCTATTGTCGTTACCAGGCACCGTATACAGTAGAAAATCAATTACCATTTTGTAATCCAGGGCTCCAACGACGTACGACGTGTTTTGCGACATACGGCGTGTTTGCCGTGCGTAGGTCCGCTGCCGCACTGTTTATGTTAACAAGCTCTCATAGCGTTCCATACAACACTGACGACCACTGTCTACCCATGGCGAATTAGCCGTAGATTCTTACGGCTGAAAAATCGTGTGTGAATAACATCTATGCAGTCCGGAATAGGTACAATGACTGCAAAAATGTTTATATGACTACCTCTATAACATTTTTCTTAAAACATTAAGATAGAAATTATAAACAGATCACAAAAACTGATGTCATCGGCAGGTCTCGAAACCACTCGAATTTTTTTCTTGGCATTCTATTTTTAAGAAATAGATACGTTGTCCCAAGTTTAGTTTAACCTATAGGTACGAGTATGTAAATACTGCAAGAAAATCCACAGTTTCGAAGATAAGATATCCATACAGAGAGACACAAAAATTCCGTAGATTCGAAGATTTGCTGAAATCCTAACAGACAGTTAACTTATATTATGGTGTGTCATATACTGTTATAAGTATATAACAGTATAGGTATTAACAAACAAACGAGTTCTGCTATTTTATTATAAGATTACTTATTTAAAAATAAACCATACAACAATTTTCATACATATTCAATAACAGTCTACCTCAATTTCACAACCACATGTACCTTACATTTTTAACAAAATGCCGCTTAAAAGCAGTAGGTAATAAATGTTTAAATCAGATCAGTTAGATTCGATCAATCACCCTCTCACAGTATCCGGTAGCTCGGAGAAAGTTAAACGTTGTAACTAGAGTTGCTGCAAGTTCTTGAAACACGAAACTGATACCGACCACCTAGTGATTTATAGACATCTTACCGTAGAGTTATTAAACTACAAGTGAAGTACTACAAGCGCACTTCGCGACTCCGCTCGTGGTCCCGTGTTTGCAACCTTTTCACTGCTCCTGTTGGTTGTAGCGTGATGTTATTTGGCTTATAGCTTTCCTCGATAAAAAAACTCAAAGCAGTTCTTGAAATTAGTAATATTATAAAAAAATAGCTTTCTTGATTACCAGTTACTGATTTATTATGTTGAGCGATATTGTATCTTAAGATAAAATATTATAGTATCTTAGCCGTGTGCAGCGCCCCTTAGTGAACTCCACTGCGGGTGACATAACCTACGACAAACTTATTATTTGCGGTTGGTACAGTAATCGGGTCTAGGGAAAGCCTTCTCTGCACTGTCTCGGGACTATTTTCTACTTCTTCTAGGGATATTATTACTCATACATACATATAATCACGCCTATATTCCAGAGGTGGCGGGTAGAGGTGATTATACACCTAAATTTATTAATAATTTTATTCGTCCCACACAATAACAGAGGAGCCTGAGAACTTTCATGAGTAAAATGTAAAAAAAAATTAATCATTACGAATAATAGACTCTATTCACAAGTGATAGGTCACACTATAAGTTTTGCGTAACTTCAAAAAACAACATGTTAAAACCAAAATATTTATGTTTATTGCGTTTCAAAATACTCTCCTTTACATTTTAAACATTTTTTCATGCGATCGAATCATTTTTTAAAACAGGAGGACCACAGATCTGAAGGCATGTTTTCTACGTGCTCATTGAACGCTATCACTGCTTCTTCGGAGTTGGTAAAAGTGAAACTTCTCATCAAATCTTTGATTTTGGGGAAAATACAGAAATCACAGGGTGCTAGGTCGGGGCTACGCGCAGAATGAGTGACGAGTTGTACTTTTTCGGAAGCTAAAAATGACTTTGTTTTGTTGGCCGTGTGTGAAGAAGCGTTGTCATGATGTAGGAGAACGCGGCTTTTGGGTGGTCTTTCGCGAACTTTTCCTAACACCCTGGGTAAACAAATGGTAGAATACCACTCGGCATTAACACTCTTTTGATCTTCAAGTGGAATTGTACAGATGGGACCCCGAAGCTGAGAAAAAAAACGCGATAATTTTTTTGCCTGCCTCACTTTTGTTTTATTTTCAAACACCCATTCACAAGATTGCTGTTTTTTGTCGGGTTCAAAACAATAAATCCACGTTTCGTCTCCTGTGACAATGTTATAAACAGCATTAGGATGTCCGTAGTCGTACTTCAGTAGCATCTGTGAGCACCATTCCACGCGAGCCCGCTCCTCTCCGCTGTCAGTTCATGAGGGATCCAACGACAACAAAGTTTCCGAACTTTCAATTCTTCGTGTAAAATTTTCTGGATTTGACTCATTCCAATCCCCAATAGTCCTCGAATTGTCTCATAGGTAATCCGCAGGTTTTCTTCAATTAACCGCTTAACAGTGGCCACATCATTTTCGTTGACGGCAGTTGAAGGCCGCCCTTCACGAAATTCGTCATGTAAAGAAACTCGACCTCGCTCAAATTCAGCAAACCATCGCCTCACGGTGCACAAACAAGGTGCTTCTCTCCCAAAAGCATTTTGAAGACGAGCGGCACAGTCTTGCGGAGAGAGAGAATTTTTAAAATCATAAAAAATCATCGCTATAAATCTTTTCGACTTAATTCCATTTTCATTGCATACGTAGAACTTTGATGTGTGATAAAAAACAATTGACAAATGATTTCCCGCCAATTGTATTTTTATTACTAAGAAGGTTGCAACGTTTAAAAAAATATAACATTTGAATTTTAAATAGTTCCGATTAGCTAGAAGTGCAAAACTTTTAGTGTGCCCCATGTATTACTTCTGTAGTTAAGATTTATACATGCTGCTTCGATGGCGAGGTCGGTAGTGCATCGGCTTTCGACTACGGAATCTCGGGTTCGATTCCCGTGTTGAATCGAATATTTGTATGTTCATCAAATGATTCTTTCGGAATTTGAGTGCTTTTTATGTATTTAGAAATATATTATATAAGTATGTTTATCAGTTGTTTAGATCCCATAGCCTAAATGACGTTGTGTGAGTATGTCCAAAAATATTTATTTATTATACATAAGCTGAATTTAACCAATAATGCTTTTATATTACACGACATTTCTCTCTCATTTTATTTTACGAGTACTATGAGTAGTAGTTTTTACGAGTACATCAGGACGTGTTATGTAGTAGGATTATCTTTTCAACTGACTTCCAAAAAAGGAGGAGCTTTTCAATTCGGCTCTATCAAGAAGAATCAAGAATCAATTTCGTTTATTCAGTTTAGGCACACAAAGAGCACATATGAATGTCAAAATTTTACAATTTTATTTAGTTGATGGTTTCAATTGTCGGCACTTGGTGAAACTTATAGTAAGTAATACATGCTAACAAAAAACACTTTTACACTGTTTCACTTTTATTTGGGTAAGTAATAGATGATATAACAACAAAATCTCTAATCAAATATTGGATAGAAACAGGCGTTACCTGGCGAAAATCCATGACAAAGTAATGGTAAGTAAGATGTTAAAAACTTATTAAAATTATAATAGCATTATTTTTCGCAGAGTTTAAAAAAGACAACAAAACGTCGACAATTGTTTCGCCTCATTGTTGTACGTCCTTCCAAAAATACACAAGGAAGGGTGCCCGATTAGACCTGTTGTCGCATACAGGGGTGCTCCAGCATACAATTTGTCAAAGTTTTTAAACACAATTATTAAAGAAACAATAGATTTTAATCCAAAATTTTCACTAAAAAATAGTACTGACCTCATAAATAAAATTAAAAATATAAAGTTACCGTCCAACGCTCAACTCGTTATCCTTGTATGTGAAAAGTTTGTTCACGAACGTACCGTACAATGAAGTCATAGATATTTTAAAAAACAAATTAACAATCAAAAGGATTAATTTTAATAAAATAGAAGAAATTATTAACCTAACAAGATTATGTATGACACATAATTATTTTCAGTTTAACAACAATTTTTTCCTGCAAAAAGATGGTTTGTCGATGGGGTCGCCACTGAGCCCGCTAATAGCCGATATATTCATGGATGCGTTCGAGACCAACCACATAGTTGGGAACATTCATATTTTGTACTACTTTAGATACGTGGATGACATTATCATCTGCTGGACAGGAACAAAGCGTCAACTCAGCATCCTTGTATCGAACCTGAATTCAGTACACCCTAAAATTGATTTCTCGTTAGAGGTGGAGTCAGAATCCACCCTGAATTTCTTAGACCTATCAATTACTAGGAGGAATGGGGATCATGAGTTTAGTATCTATAGGAAACCAACATGTACAGACACAGTTATCCCTTACTCATCCAATCACCCATGGCAACATAAGATGGCAGCTTTCCACAGCTTACTTTATTTAATGAGGAATTATCAATCATTTGTTATATAGCGCACAGTAATGGCTATAACGTGGGAATGGTCTACTCATTATTAAATAAAAAACGTAGAAATGCTAGTTTTCATTTATTACATCCAACTCAGGATCCACCTAGGAAATACACTGCGTGTTTGCCGTTCGTGGGTTCCGTCTCGTTGAGTATAGTTAAGATCATGAGGGAAAACAAGATATTTACAGCTTTTAGGACGCAGAATACCTTGCGGGAGCTGTGTAACGGCAAGGATTTAGTGTCGGTTTCACGCAGATCATGTGTTTATTTGTTGAGTTGCGATGGTTGTGATATGCAGTATGTGGGGCAGACTGGTAGGCCCTTTGAGGTCAGATACAGAGAGCATATATCAGCGTTCCGCAACGGTTGTCCAGAGAAGTCTCTCTTCGCGAAGCATCTCCTCGACACCGGTCATTCCTTGAACAATAATAACACCTTTAGAGTTTTACGCTTATGTGAGAAAGGGTTCAAGTTGAGTGTTTGGGAAAGGCTAGAAATAGTTAGGAGAGATGTGGACACCTAACTCAATGAACAAATAGATTTTCATACATCTCCCTTACTTAATTTGTTTGTGAACAGACAGACACAGTAGTTGTTTGTTGGTTTGTATGTGTCATCTGTCGTTTCTATACAATAAATTTAAAAATATAATGCCTTGTATTGGTGACCTATTCCGTTTTTCGTTAGTATGATTTGCGGTTTCTACCCGCGTTAGTTATTGTTAAAAATCCTACATCGCGCTAATAACATTTGCACACTCTTACTTATAAGCAAATATGTTCCGGTTACAAATTTAGTGGTTGGAACGTGTTTGCTTATAAGTAAACGCGTGCAAATTTCATTATCGCGATGTAGGATTCTTTACAATAACTAATGTGGGTAGAAACCTCAGATCATGCTAACTAAGTTCCAAAAATAGGTATTCACCAATACTTGACCTTATCTGTTTGATTTAATTACTGTCTCTTGATAAGTTGCGTAGAAAACCCAAATGACACACACAAACCAACAACAATTAATGTGTCTGTCTGTTCGTAAACAGATTAAGTAAGGGAGATGTGTGAAAATTTATTTGTTCGTTGAGTAAGGTGTCCGCATCTCTTCTAACTATTTCTAGCCTTTCCCAAACATTTAACTTGAACCCTTTCTCACATAAACGTAAAACTTTAAAAGTGTTACTATTGTTCAAGGAATGACCAGTGTCAAGAAGATGCTTCGCGAAGAGGGATTTCTCAGGACAACCATTGCGGGACGCCGCTCTATGTTCCTTATATCTAATATCGAAGGACCTGCCAGTCTGTCCCACATACTTCAAACCACATTCATCACAACTCAACAAATAAACACCTGATCTGCGTGAGACCGAATCCTTGCCATTACATAGCTCCCTCAAGGTATTCTGAGTTCTAAAAGCAACAAATATACTACTTTCCCTCATGATCTTAGCTATACTCAACGAGACGGGACCCACGAACGGCAAACAGGCCGTGTACTTCCTAGGTGGATCTTGAATCGGATATAATAAATGAAAACTAGCCTTTCTGCGTTTTTTATTTAATAATGAGTGGACCATTCCTACGTCATAGCCATTACTTTGTGCTATGTAGCAAATGATGGACAATTCTTCACCAAATGCCTGTGGGCTCAACGGTACCGCCAGTAACCTGCTCAGTAAGCTGTGGAAAGCTGCCATTTTATGTTGCCATGGGTGATTGGATGAGTAAGGAATAACTGTGTCTGTAACTGTTGGTTTCCTATAGATACGGAACTCATGAATACCGTTCCTTCTAGTAATTGAAAGGTCCAAGAAATTGAGAGTGGAATCTGACTCCAACTCTAGTGAAAAATCAATTCTAGGGTGTACTGAGTTGGAGACAAGGACGCTGAGCTGACGTTTTGTTCCTGTCCAACATATAATAATATCATCCACATATCTAAAATAGTACAAGACATGAACGTTCCCAACTATGTGGTTAGTCTCGAATGCATCCATAAATATTTCAGCTATTAAAGGACTGAGTGGCGATCCCATAGCCAAACCATTCCTCTGTAGAAAAAAACTGTTGTTGAACTGAAAGTAATTCTGAGTCATACACAATCTTGTTAGGTTATAAATTTCTTCTATTTTATTAAAATTGATCCTTTTTATTGTTAATTTGTGTTTTAAAATATCTAATACTTCATTATACGGTACGTTAGTGAACAAACTTTTCACGTCCAAAGACACAAGTTGAGCATTGGACGGTAACTTAATATTTTTAATCTTTTTTTTTTTAGTTTTTTCTTAAAACATTTTACTTACAATTGTTTTGTCATGGATTTTCGCCAAGTAACGCCTGTTTCTATCCAATATTTGAGATCTTACTTTACTTACATTAAAATCTCTAATATTGACAACATATAACAACGGAACCTATAATTTTATTTAATATAGCGATTAGTTAATATAATGAACGATTGATATAATTTTAAAATAACTAATTTTTATAAGCATAACATACATTAAATATAAAATCGTTTGACATAACACTCAAAAGATATAAAACTTATTTGGTCTAATATGATGAAAACGGGTATCCCTTGTTTGACCGGAAGGAATTTTGACAAATATTCACTTCCCAAAAAAATTTTCGCATAATTTCATTTGACAAATTATTACTTAGCAAAAAATCTAGTCACAAAAAATTGTAACGCAAACCTAATGTTTGGGAAAACTATAACTTGTTTACCAACTAGTACTTTTAACATTTTTTATTTAGTCAAATAACCATTTTTTTTTAATCTAAATAGTTCCGGGTAACCTACTAAAAACAATCTTTTTTCTATTAACGCAAGTCGTTTCTGGCACTCGCCGGCCGCTGTCGCGGCACCGCTCACTTCGCTAGCTCGACTCGTGCATAGGAGGTCACAGTTTTAACCTAACCTAACCTACCCATTTTGTTTCAAGAAGAAATTAACCTAATCTAAATAATTCAGTTCCGGGTAACCTACTAAAAACAGTCTCTTTTTTCTATTAATGCAAGTCGCTGGCTTAGGAGGTCACAGTTTGAACCTAACCTAACCTACCCATTTTGTTTTCACCAAACGTTTATTGTCTGAAGATTGTTTGTACTCAGAGTCGGGGTGTTAACCATAATGACAATAAAACGTTAGACCTAATGATTTTCGATGAAATAAACAATATATTTATTAAACGTTAGACCAAATGATTTTCGATTAAGTAAATTTTATATCAAACAACGTTATACTAATTAAGTTTTAGAATAAATAAATGTTACTAGCAACCCTTAGCGCAAACTGCGCAAGTAATATTTTTTATTTTTTTTTACTTTTTGTCAAATTTCTAATCTTATCGCACCACTTGAGACCACGACCTTTCCAACGGTGTGCCACACTTGACTGTGCGACTCTTAGTTTAGGAGGAGAAGCGGCTTCACTGGCGTATTATATATATATAGATATGTAAAGAAATTATATCAACGGTTGGTATATCTCACGTTGAAGATATCTTATGAACGATAATAAAATGAAATTAGACCAAATGAGTTTATACCTTATGAGACGCACCCCTTTTATTTAATTTACAGAATTTAAGCTGACCGGTTTCGCTTTATAGCATTATCAAAGGTTGTCTAATATATCTTCAAGCCATTATATAGTACAATACTTGTTTAATAAATATGTAAAGTGGACCACAACCTTTGATAATGCTATAAAGCGAAACCGGTCAGGTTAAATCCTGTAAATTAAATAAAAGTGAAACAGTGTACAAGTGTTTTCTGTTAGCATGTATTACAATTTTATGTCAAGCAATATTATGAAAATACTAAATTAAGTACATAAATAACCATTTGAAAATGATTCTTTCGCTGGTTCGGTAAGTTGGTTCTCCTGGGAAGATACCAGCAAGAAACTCAGGTAGATTATCCATTTTCTTTTTTAATATTGTTTTGTTCACATTGTATTACAATTTATATTGTATTGTACGAGTGGCTTACAACAGTAGGTTTCTTTTTCCTCATATGGACATATGGACATATGGACATATGGACATATGGACATATGGATATATGGACATATGGACTTGGCGAACCTATTTTGATTTTTTAATTGAAAGCTACTACTCTCCAAGTGGTCCCATTTCAATTTGGTCCCATTCAAACAACTTTTTATTAAATTCATTTGGCCATTTTAGACGTAACCCATTATAAATGTGCCCAGTGACGGCAATAGGCTTGCCCCCTATTACGTGGCACCCTGGCAAATTGTGGGTGTGTAATGCACCTAATTATTTTTTTTAAACACTTTATTTCCTCTTGTTCAAACATGCTTGAAAATCCATTCGTTAGACAGTTGAATTAGTGATTTTATAATTGTGTTTATTTTATTAGAATAACGTTGTAAATTACATAATGCCATTGAAAATATTAATTTGTAATGAGAGCTAAGTTCGTTCAATAGGCGCCGTTGTTGACTTCTTCCAGAATATGTGTTTGCCAAGTTCCAGAATATGTTCTAGTCAATTAAAAGTACAAATATACAACAAAGTTAAATATTAGGTAGATTTCTTTTGTCGGCAAAGTTATCATTATCTACAAAATGCTATTAGTTCACTCATCATAATGTAATTAGATCTGAAAACCTGACTTAATTAGTTTGTTGTAAAAATATTCACACTTTTCAATAATAATTGAACTAAGTTGATATTAACAATAGATAGGACTATCGTTACATTAATACAATAATAAAAAGAGTGTGAGTGATATAAAAGGTTTACCACGAAAAGGTTTTGAGTACACAACGTGAATTAAAGAATTCAACCAAGAGTAAAGCTCCTTAAAGCAAACACTGCAGTTTAAAAATATAAAATTGAAGAAACATGATTTCAAAGGTGTTACTCCTGTAGCATATCTACGGAGTGTGTAGCGTGCTCGTAGCATTCCTTCGTAGCATCCTACTTCAATCGTCATCCCAGCAGGTTGTTCTCTTGTATTTGTCATAGGATGTACGCGGCGTCAACCGCGTGGTGTGGTTTTTTCCATTTCTGGTTACCGCAGGACCAGAGTAAAAAATTGATTACCTTCCCCGGGTTATTTTTTAATTCCGCGGCCCAATGCCACGGCCGCTCTAACGTCCGTTGCCGGGCGTCTCGAAGCGATACATAGTTCGCTGGGATAACTAGTTTTTTTAAATGCTTGTTACTTCATAACTTTGGACTGGGTGAGCCAACTTTGTTTTTTTTTTTAAATGTGAGCTACTACTTTCCAAGTGGTCCCATTTCAATTTGGTCCCATTTCGGTAATTTGATTTCGGTTGTTGTGTCAATTTTTGAAGTGTATTTTATATCGTCCATACTCAGTGTGTATTCATTTTTTTTTATATAAATATTGTTGGACATGGTTTCACAACGTCATCCAGCCCAAACTAAGCTATAAGCTTGTGCTATGGGATCTCGACTACTGATAAACATACTTATATATTTCTAAATACATACATAATAACATACATAGAAACCACCCAAACTCCGAAACAAACATTTGTGGATCACACAAATATTGGATTCGACCCGGGAAACGAACCCGAGACTCCGGAGTTGAAAGCCGATGCACTACCGACCATGCCACCGAAGCAGTCTTGCAGTTTTGCTACCCATCTATGCTATATTTATCTGGTTTCATTTTAGGAAAAAGTTTAATCTACATCACATAAAAACAAATACTGTCAGATAAACATGTATGTTTTATTCAAACACGTATTTTTATATAAAACGCTCACAGCTTCACCCGCGTGAAATATTGTTCTAAATTCGGAAAAAGTTACTTTAATAACAGTGAAAGTCCAATTAAAATCGGTCCACCTGTTTCAAAAATTAGCCAGACAAAACAGATAGACAGAAACACAGACAAACACACAATACATTTTAAAAATACGTTAATGTTTATAAAATGTATTGTGTGTATTTGTGTGTTTTTTATATTTAAGTCGACAAATTGATGCCACCCGCCTGATGGTAAGCTGTGGTGACATCTGGCGATTGTGAGCGACTCGTATGATATACCCACCATATAAAATTCCATATGCATTGAGTGAAAAACTATTAATTCGAAATCACAAATAGACATTTCAATTCTATATATCTGTATAAAAGATACGATCGTTGTATTGTTTTCCTGAAAGTATTTTAAAATCTAGAAAAGATAATAACTAGATAAATATTTTACGATACGCCGCGGCCTTCTCTGTAACGGTAATACCGTTTGGTACGCGTCGTATTGAGCCAACTCAGCCCAACTTAATTACGAGCCTCCTTTGAGAACCGCGCAATGTATACATACTTACGTTGAAAATGTAGCAAAACAATATTATATTGGGGTTTTAAACGAATAAGAGTCCCGAGATGAGTGGGAATAGAAACTTTATTGTACTTATGCCTCGGTGGCGAAGTGGTATGAGTATGCGACTGTAATCCCTGAGGTCCCAGGTTCGACTCCGGGTCGAATCAAATTACTTGTATGATCCACAAATATTTGTTTCGGAGTTTTGGTGTTTTCTATGTATAATATGTATGTATTTAGAAATATATAAGTATGTTTATCAGTCGTCTAGATCCCATAGCACAAGCTTATATTTGCCAATTTAGGCTAGATAGATATTGTGTGAGAATGTCCAAAAATATTTATTTATTTATGTCCTTTAGCATTTAGAATATTTAGGAAAGGTAGATACTACGTAATAGTATGGTTACACATAAAGTCACGACATTATTACCGAAGGGGTAGACAGAGTCGATGTTTCCACGTAATAAGGGAGGAGGCTATTGCCTTTTTTGGGCACATTGAGTCTTTTCGGACGTCTAGAGATGGTCTCATTACTCTGATTCAGAGCCTAAATTGTAACCATAACTTAGATCATCTTAATTATGTAGGTTTATTTATCCTTTACGTAACTAAACTCCTCCTAAACAGCTGGTCCGATTTTGATGAAATTCATAGGTGCGTGCAAGTGGATTCGAGAATGGTTTAGACTTATAATTGGACTCGGTAGACACCTTTTTCTTTTTAATCACGCACCTACCTCCATTGCCAAGCGCCCCCGGTAAGCACTGAGAGAATTCCCAGTGGCGGTGTTACCCCGCATCTTTAGGGTCAAGTTTTCCCGCGTCGGTGAGTGAAGGCAGCCCTTCTAGCCTGCTTGTGTAAGGACGGGGGGTTGCTAATCTATCGTCCTAAGGCCCCGATCATTGATGTCGATGGTCCTGGGCGTAGTCACGTCTGCGGTGCCCTCGGCATGGCTCGTAGCATGGTAAAATATTCGTAAAGTAATGGTAAGTTTTTACCTGTTTCTATCCAATATTTGAGATCAGTGATCACTATCCAGGTCAAGTTTTTAACATCTTACTTACCATTACTTTGACATGGATTTTCACCATGTAACGCCTGTTTCTATCCAAAATATTCGTAGTTTTTTTTTATTTGAGGTGGTACGAAGTACGCCGGGACAGCTAGTATATTGTGAATACAATATATTAATGTCCAGAGCTGACGAACAATCTCTAATGAACTGTTAATAAATTATTCATTGGGCAGATATCCTGCCCAACGCCTTCATTGAATGAATGAATGAATTCACTTAAAGTTAATTAACACACAACAAGATTTATCTGTATCTACGAGTATATCTCGCCAATAAGTTTTATTTCATCAAAATCGAAAGGCGGAAAAAAAGTGTAATAATAAGCTATTTCATGCGGGTGGAGCTGAAAACAACGGCTGGCTCACATAAAATTTTTAATCCTATTGTTTTTCTTACTACTGATTTGTGTTCATAATCATCACTGTCATAATATTATATTAGCTTGTAAGCCATAGCCTAGTTTAGTCTATGCTTAGATTATATCAATATTGTCTTGTCTATGTTCACTTCCTTCTTCCTTCACTTTGTAACATGGCCGACTGAAATACACGACACGTATTATTACGAGCTCCTGTCTTTTATTTCAAAAACCAACAAACATCAGGTGTGGTGTAAACTGGCGTGTCTTAGGAAGAACTGGATCAACCAGAAGAAAAAAAATGGACGAATCTTCAACGTCGTCGGGTCGCCTCAAGCACATGGACGTTCATGCATCCAACATGCCGCTCACGTGGAAAAATTGGATCACTAAATTCAAAATATATCTCAAAGCATTTAAATATGATCAAGAAAGCGAAGATAGGCAAGTTGCACTTTTATTACATTATATAGGACCAGATTGCCTTCACATATTTTATTCTTTCAACCTAGATGTCGAAACAGTCAAGCTACAAGTGTTGATCGACAGATTTGCAGGTTATTTCAGCCCAAAAGTCAATATAACCATGATAAGGCTTTAATGTTAATGACTGTTAAGAATGTTAAGACTTTTTAACAGAAAGCAACTGCAAAATGAACAGCTGGACAGTTATATAACAGATCTCAAAAATATAGCCCATCAGTGTAATTTTGGTGAATTGCAAGACGATTTACTAAAAGATATATTTAGTTGGAATCTAAATGATCAGAATCAATACATGAAAGAGAAAATTTTGCAAGAATTGCCTACCACTTTAGATGCCACTATAAATATTGCTAAGTCACTAGAATCGTCCCGGAAAGAAGTTCAAATATTATCAGGCACAAATCCCAATTCATCTGTAGCTAGTATAGATAGTATACATAACAGAAGTAGTCAACAGTCCAGTAGAAGTCATTCACAACATAGTCAGTCAAGAAATCAGTCAAGAAATCATAGTCGTAGTCAACAATCAAGGTATAATCCGCAGTCACAGGACCGTCAATCAAGAATTCAGAGTCACAGTCAGCAATCAAGGTATAATCCGCAGTCACAGGATCGTCAATCAAGAAGTCAGAGTCACAGTCAACAGTCAAGGTACAATCCTAACCAGTCATACAATACATCCCATTCATCGAGTTATAGCAGTCCCAATGGTTATAAAGGTAACAATCAGTCTATGAATAACTCAATGTGTCCAAAGTGTGGTCAAACACATCGTTTTAAATGTCCTGCTCTTGGTGCAAAATGTAATTTCTGTCAAAAACTTAATCATTATTCAAAGATGTGTAAGTCCAAGCAAAAATATGTTAATTATGTGCAAGAAGATTTTTCTAATGATGATCAAGCTTTTCTAGGTGCTGTTTATCAATGTAATTCTGTAAAAGATAGTGACCAATGGTCAATAACCCTAAGTATCTGTAGTCAATCTGTTTGCTTACTTATTGATTCAGGTGCAGATGTGAATTTGATGTCTAAGAAAGCATTTGAAAAACTAGCGTTGCAAGAGATAAATCTTATACAAACACCATTTAACTTGACAACATTTACAGGTCAAAGTATACCTACAATCGGTTATTGTACATTACCATGTAAGTATAATGACAAATCATACAACTTGTGTTTCCATATTACACCGTTAGATGGCAAAAATATTCTGGGTAGACAGTCATGTCAACAGTTAAAAGTCATAAAAAGAATACATTCAGTAACCTTTGATGAAAACATATCTGAACACAGTCCAAACTACACACTTAGTCAGCATAGCCAGAACAACAATTTACAGTCAATGTCAAGTCAGTCTAACAGTCAAAGTCAAGTCATATCACAGTCAATGTGTCACAAAGTCCCTGCAGAGTCAAACAGTCTGTCAATACTAAAGAAATATAGTTTTTAATGGAATAGGAGCTCTTAAAAACTATGAATGTCATTTAACTCTCAACGAAAATGTCAAGCCGTCGGTAGACGCAAGTAGAAAAATTCCTTTTAAATTACAGGATAAAGTCAAGGCAGAACTTGATAAGTTAGAAGTCACTGGTATTATTGCTCGAGTTGATGAACCAACTGATTGGGTCAACTCTATGGTAATTGTCTCTAAAAAGGATGGAAGTCAACCTATTAAGAAATATTCTAGTTCAGGAAGAGAGATAAGGCAACCACAACGTCTTATAGACACAGTCTTATAAACATTGTTTTGTATTCATTGTCATGTACTTAGTTATAAGTAATTAATTAGTAAACTAAAATGTTGTAAACCATTGTTTGTTTACATTTAGAAACAATCGTCGAATTGACAACGTCAAATTATGTCAACTGTCAGAATCTTTTAAAACGTCAAATTGTCTCGTGTCAAAACACTAAAATGCGTTTTGTTATTTTTATATAAGAATCTAAAATATAAGTTATAATAAAGTTACTTAAAGGGAAGATGTCATAATATTATATTAGCTTGTAAGCCATAGCCTAGTTTAGTCTATGCTTAGATTATATCAATATTGTCTTGTCTATGTTCACTTCCTTCTTCCTTCACTTTGTAACATGGCCGACTGAAATACACGACACGTATTATTACGAGCTCCTGTCTTTTATTCCAAAAACCAACAAACAATCACTCTTCATAATTTTATTTTTCATACTATACTATACTATTTTTTTATTCATACATTTTTATTACTATCATCGGAACTCATAACAGTTAGTGATTATAATTTTTTTATTAATACTGTTACTACCAAGAACCAGTTTAAATCCATAATTTTCTTTCAGATCCTTTTTCTTCATAACATTCTATTATCATATTGCTTTAATTAATAATGTTGTTACTACGAACATACTTCAACTCATAACGTCGTTGTTCAGAATAGCTTACTTTATAACAGATAATTATCTGGCGCTTCGCCGGCCGCTGCCGCGGCACGCTCGCTTTCCTCGCTCGTCTCGGGCGTTGTTGTGGTCACAGTTCTAACCTAACCTAACCCACTTGTCTCGTAGCATCTCGTTATTGCTAGCAAGTTATCTGGCGCTTCGCCGGCCGCTGCCGCGGCACGCTCGCTTCGCTCGCTCGTCTCGCGCGTTGTTGTGGTCACAGTTCTAACCTAACCTAACCTACTTGTCTGGTAGCATCTCGTTTTTGCTAGCAAGTTATCTGGCGCTTCGCCGGCCGCTGCCGCGGCGCGCTCGCTTCGCTCGCTCGGCTCGCGCGTTGTTGTGGTCACAGTTCCAACCTAACCTAACCTACTGGTCTGGTAGCATCTCGTTTCTGGTAGCAATTTGATTTGCACTGGAATATAGACATTATAAAATCGATGAAAAATGAATAACGATTATTATAATTTTAAATGGTATGAGAAACATTTTCGGACCTCCGATGATAGGAGTTGAAAAGTTATGTAAGACAATGCGCACCCTAAAAATACACGTCAAAAATTGACACAACAACCGACTTCAAATTACCGAAATGGGACCCAGACCAAAGTTATGAGGTAACATTTATAAAAAAAAAAAATAACATACAGTCGAATTGAACCTCCTCCTTTTTTGGAAGTCAGTTAAAAAGTGTTTACAAAGTTTACACCAAATAGTTTTTTGGTTTCGACTATATTCTGTACTCCATCAGTCTCCGGGAAAGAACACAAAAAAGACTTTATCAAAAAAGGTTACGGTGAGTGTTTGGGCATCATGGACATCATCCGGTATAAAATATACACACAAGTACAGAAATTATACCTTCATCCATTGACATATACTTCGAAAAAGTACAGTCCTAACAATTTTGTAACAGCATAACTATGTGGTTGAACTCTCGATCACTGAAAGTGCGCCATTACACAAAACATTTTTAAATAATTTCAGGCAGACACTAGACGTAGATCATTTCCATTGACGTTGTCAGGCTACACTTTGCAACGCAAATAGAATCACTTTGTACTCTAACAATACACTATTTGCAGCCATATGTTAATTAAAACTAAGTTTACCTTTACATCCTTTATCGAGTTAAACAACATCAGACTTAAATAGATACGAGTAGGTACTTTTTTTTTTAATTCGCCGCGGCCGCTCTAACGGCCGTTGCCGGGCGTCTCTGGTTCACACGCAGAAGGTATTGAAACTACGTATTCGTTGTCATTCAACGTCAGTAAGCAATGACGCGGAGGAAATTTCACACGAATTTATGCAGATATTATAAGTACTTTTTAGGGTTCCGTACCTCTTTGGGTACCCTATTACTGAGACTTCGCAGTCCGTCCGTCCGTCCGTCAGGCTTGGGCTGTATCTCATAAACCGTGATAGTTAGAAAGTTGACATTTTCACAGATCTATGATGTATTTCTGTTGCCTCTATAACAACAAATACTAAAAAACAGAATATAATAAATATTTAATGGGGCTCTCATACAACAAACGCTATTGTTTCGCCGTTTATGTATGGAACCCTTTGTGCGCGAGCCCGAGTCGCACTTATCCGGTATTTTCTTTCAAGTCGAGCCTGCAAGTTGAGGAGCAAAAAAATTACAGCGTGACTTAGTTGCATGATACCTATTAAATCATACCTCATCTCCAATCACCAATAATCATTTACCGATTTTTTTAGATAACGGAGAGTAATGTTCGAGGTATTTGACTCTCATTCATAGTCATATCACGTAACGCAAACAAAAATCGGGAAGATCTCAGCGGACAGGTTATTTATCTAGTTGGAAGTACGACTATCAATTTGAGTAACTCTCGATTCTACTAACTCTAGTAATATCTACCAACTAATATTTTCTGGCCCAAAGAATAAGTATCGCCATCCAACGTGGCAACACAGCCAGCATTCTGGGAACCTTCCCAGTCGGCAATGACGCGGAGGATTTTTTAAACGATATTTTGTAATGTAAATATTTTTAGTCTATAATTATGTTTATTTTGTATATTGTAATTCTTATTGTAAATAAATAATATTAATATTAATCTAATCATACCAACTTAGGGTCGGCTTTTTTTTTTTTTTTTTTTTTTTCCGCCGGGCGCCACTGGGAATTCTCTCAGTGTCTACCGGAGGCGCTCGGCAATGGACGTAGGTGCGGCCGCGGCCCAGGGCAGCGGAATAAAAAAAAAAAAAAAAAAAAAAAAAAAAAAAAAAAAAAAAAAAAAAAAAAAAAAAAAAAAAAAAAAAAAAAAAAGGGTCGGCTTTTTAGTCTAACTGCGATGCGGCTTAATATTTTTCGTGTAGCGACTGCCATCTGACCTCCACAACCCAAGGGCGATAGTGAAGCTCTGTGATTAGATCGCTCGGATTTTGTTTTAGGCCTCAAAATACTAAATAGATTTTCATATGACAACCGGCACCGACGCGCGATGGTTTAACATTCTCTCCAAAGCACTGAGGGGTCTGAATGTCATAAGAAATGGTCACCCATCCTAAGACCGGCTTAGCTAGATGTTGCTTAACCTTTGCAATAACACCTACTCGGTTACCACTAAGCCATGAGCGCCCTTCATCATACGCACTGTATATGGTTTGAAATCACTTAAAACGTAATACGTGACTTGTCTACAGTACCGCCAAGCAAGCAACTCTGTCGTTTTAACTACTCTGAGATAGATGTACATAAATAATATGGCACTAGTATAGCGCCTTGTTCATTAATATTAATATTAAACATGTAGCCTATGGTTCTGGCAGCAGACAGTGACCACAGTCGGTCACAAGCTGTGTGAAACCTGGATAAACTATACTTGATCTAACTGTAAGTAATAGTAAGTAACGGCTCTTTTATATAATTACAACCAATTAATATGGTTACCGCAGATTTTAAATCCCAATTTATTTATTGACTATTAATTTTTTCACGAGGCAACCGTAATTAATTTTTTGTTGCGGTCCTGAGCGGTACCGTTTATGTCAAGAGTATGATTGATACGCCAGTGATACAGTAAAATGGGGCTATATTTTAAGAACTTCCTTTATGAATATAGATTAAATATACATTCAAAGTATAATCCCAGTACTTTACATATATTTATTTGACGGGCTAAACTGCTTAGACGCGGCTAAGTTATTAATTGGAACTGTTGTTTCCGAATAGTTTGTACATGTTTGGAATAATGTATTACGTATGTCACTGAATGTAGTAATCTAAATAGCAGTACGACAGTATTCTACTGTTATGATAAGCTGTCAGGAAATTTGAAACCGTGTACTTATTCATCGCTTGTCAGAACGATCTGAATGCTGAAGTTTTGTATTGTATGTGAGGCAACTATTACATCATCTACGAACCAACAAGTAGCTAGAAATGTATGCAGAAAGTACTTAGAACCTTAGAGATCTCTGGTCTTCATGAACGCAGCTCCTTAAATATGAGTTACACAATATATTCGGATAAGAAGTAATCCTAAATTATCCGTCTATTTAGAATACAAAGAATGCAGATTAATATTACAAGTGCATGTTACAACACACACACAGTTTGAAGGCTTTGAAGCACGTTTGGCAACGCGTCATCTGGTAATGAACGTTAAAGTCTCACTTTAAAAACAAAAATTCCCCTAAGTTTGTAACCAGAATCTGGATCTGGATCTTACACTGTATGTAGGTATGTTCCTAATAGGCAAATTTATTCACAAATGTAGCAACGATGTCAATGTAATCGCTAGATAATGCGGTTTAAGTTTCAGTCACAGAGTAACTTTATGTAACATGATCAGTATGTAGGGATGTTGGTTTACTGTAAATATATTGCTGAGGTACTAATTAATTCATCACTGTGGTGTACTTAGTTAGCTTGGGTAGACTGGTTATTTTGTGGCTCAGTGTACCTACTTGGCTTCATTTGATGAATATATTACTGCATTTTCCTCTAAATAGCTGCTCACATGAGCTTCAAATAGAACTTACAAAGCAATGATCCTAGTGGTCGATATACCTCTTTACAGACGATCAATGATGTGTTGTTGGAAGGTTAGGGTCATGTTACGATTATATATAATTCCCATGTCTCGGTTTTCTGAAACCTGTTGTGGTTGTAGGTGGTACGTGTTTTGGCTAGGTGTAGGTACAATGGGGTAGATGCCTACAACTAAAATAAATAATTTAAATGTAGGTATTTATTATACGTATTAGGTCACACTATAAGTTTAGCGTTACTTAAAAAAACAACATGTTAAAAATATTATGTTTATTGCTTTTCAAAATACTCTCCTCTACATTTTAAACATTTTTTCATGCGATCGAACCATTTTTTTAAACAGGAGGACCACAGATCTGAAGGCATGTTTTCTACGTGCTGATTGAACGCTATCACTGCCTCTTCGGAGTTGGTAAAAGTGAAACCTCTCATCATCCGCCATCCGCCGTCCTTACAGAAGCAGGCTAGAAGGGTTGCGTGCTGCGGGGCCTTTGCCCCATAGCACGCAACCAGATTCACTCACTGACGCGGGATAAAACCCTTCCCCAACGACGCGGGATTCTCGTCCCGACCCAACACCCGAAGATACCACAGAGGTGGTCAAAGTCCGCCGGGTGCCACTGGATATACCCTCTGCTAGTAACCAGAGACGCCCGGCAACGGACGTTAGAGCGGCCGCGGCCTAGGGCCGCGGAATTAAAAAAAAAAAAAAAACCTCTCATCAAATCTTTGATTTTGGGGAAAATACAGAAATCACAGGGTGCTAGGTCGGGGCTATGCGCAGGATGGATGGGTGACGAGTTGTACTTTTTCGGAATCTAAAAATGACTTTGTTTTGTTGGCCGTGTGTGAAGAAGCGTTGTCATGATGTAGGAGAACGCGGCTTTTGGGCGTCTTTCGCGAACTTTTTCTAACACCCTGGGTAAACAAATGGTAGAATACCCGTCAACATTAACACTCTTTTCATCTTCAAGTGGAATTGTACAGATGGGACCCGTAGCTGAGAAAAATATCGCGATAATTTTTTTACCAACGTTTCTCGCCTGCCTCACTTTTGTTGGCTTGTTCTCATCTTAAAACACCCATTCACAAGATTGCTGTTTTTTTTCGGGTTCAAAACAATAAATCCACTTTTCGTCTCCTGTGACAATGTCATAAACAGCATTAGAATGTCCGTGGTCGTACTTCAGTAGCATCTGTGATCACCATTCCACGCGAACCCGCTTCTGCTCCGCTGTCAGTTCATGAGGGATCCAACGACAACAAAGTTTCCGAACTTTCAATTCGTCGTGTAAAATTTTCTGGATTTGACTCATACCAATCCCCAATAGTCCTCGAATTGTCTCATATGTAATCCACGGGTTTTCTTCAATTAACCGCTTCACAGTAGCCACATCATTTTCGTTGACGGCAGTTGAAGGCCGCCCTTCACGAAATTCGTCATGTAAAGAAACTAGACCTCTCTCATATTCAGCAAACCATCGCCTCACGGTGCTCAAACAAGGTGCTTCTCTTCCAAAAGCATTTTGAAGACGAGCGGGAAAGTCTTGCGGAGAGAGAGAACTTTTAAAATCATAAAAAATCATCGCTTTAAAATCTTTTCGACTTAATTCCATTTTCGTTGCATACGTAGAACTTTGATGTGTGATAAAAAAAACAAATGATTTCCCGCCAATTTTTTTTTTTATTACTAAGGAGGTTGCAACGGTTAAACAACAGTTGATAAAAAGAAGTTGATTAGATTTGACAGTCATCTACCCTCCGCCGGGCGCCACTGGAAATACGTTCTGCCTGTAACCAGAGACGCTCGGCAACGGACGTTAGAGCGTGACTAAATAAAAAGAAAAAAAGTCATTTACCCTAGAACGATTTAAAAAACATTGAAATACAGTTTATAAACTTAAGACTAACGGGTCTTTTACGCGATTATTGAGATATATTGTAATGTTGTAATTTTTGTAGTGGCAGTATTCCATTTTAGTTGGTTGAAATTTGCATAATAAAGCGGCAACACTGGCTTTCTCCTGATTGGACGCTGGACCACGTGACTTGTGTGACAGCCATTTTATACAAGCGAGCTACGCTCGCATCACATATTTATATTACAATTTAATTTATTGTAATTTATTTCGAAGTTTGGTAAGTTTTAGATAAAATGTTGTTGTGCTAGCGAGTTAGCGTATGTACTGTATATTTTGACAGTGGGTTCTCGTTCCTTACAGGTTTGAGTTTGAACGCACACGTGTCTAGAGTTGTCTCACTAAATTTAAACAGGAATCTTTGCCTGATCTGGCCAGGATTGGCTAGAGACCGACTTACACGATACGCATGCATGCTTTGCATGTGTTAGCCGGATTTAATCGGGTGAAGCTTGGATATTCGCCTCCGAAAGGTATGTACACATAATATGTACGACGTGGTAGGCGCTTAGATAATAACAGTGGCCATAATGCATGGAATAAGTCTTTAACTCCTGTTCTAGGAGGCTAACGGTACTACCATACTACCTGGGTGAGAACCCAGCTTCCTTCTGCCTGGAGTGGGCAGAGACCGGAACAGAGACGGTGTCTGCCGGCTTGCAGGAGTGGCGTATTTCACCGGGAAAGTATCTTATAAAATCCCTTAACCTATTACCCTTAATTACCACGGTATCTTCATAAAGATACACTATCGTTACTGACCAAGCGCACCAACCATATACCCTGTATTACTGAATAACATAGCACCTAGAATAGACCTAAATTGTATCCTAGGCTAAAAGTACATTAAATCCTTGCAGAGGGGAACCCTCAGTTCCCCTATATTATCTTAGAAGGTTCTTACAATAAAAATATAGTGGCTTAAATGAATACTTTATTTCTATCCTTTGACATCCTAACATCAAAAATAATAAACATTACATGGCGCTCGAACTGGTTTGTTGGTATGTGCGAATATTTTCCCTGTCAGTAATCATTGCTTACTGAAAGGTTGGTCAGTGACGATACAAATACATAGTATTTATTAGTGTTAATTTGTTTTTCAAATAGATGTACTACACAAATACACACTCCTTGGTGAGTTGTTACTAAACAATGCTAGACATAAGCTTATACCTAACTAACCTACAAGTTAAAAAAAAAAAAAACAACTTTGGTGACATTCATACTTTTTTTGTTGTTTTACATAATATTATTATTGGTACCTACTTATTATTGGTTGTTAGTATTGGTACCCTGTTTGTATTTTTTTTGTTGTTGAACAGGAGATTGGGTAACTACCTATATGAATACAAATTTCTTTGTATTGTTTTCACTACATATCCAAATTAAGACTTGACTTTTTGTCAATAGTAATTTAACAATTAAATCTAAGTTTTCATTGAAAACGTACCTATACAATTACACAACCATAGATGTGTGTCACCATGACCAAACGTTGAACCTATTTTTATTTTCTAAATACTACTACTATGTACTATCTTTATTTTTTGTTTGTTCTATTGAAAGGTGTACCATATACAGGTCTCATTTGACAATTTACAAATGTTCTATATACAAGACATTAATTGTACCCTACTTATCTTTTTATCATTGTAACAATGTGTTTTTTTTGTTGTGTATTTCGATAACTGTGTATTATCATGACTTTTAACATGAGTGTACTACTTATGCGCATTTATTAACTTGTGTACGACTGGAAGAGGTCTTAGAGATACCCATGGTGAATTGTGTGTTGGTCGGTCACGCTAGGTATTTGAACCTATAATTTACTTTACTTACTTTACTTTACCTACGTTAGTCTTGTCCTACTGAAGGATGGAGGATATAAATAAAGGTGATCACACACCTTCAACCATAAATAAGGGTGATCGCATGCCTTCAACCATAAATAAGGGTAATCACACACCTTCAACCATAAATAAGGGTGAGCTCACACTTACAGGTGCCGAGACAACTATACACCCAGTGATTACTTGCGATGGATATTCAAATGTACATTCGTTAGGGTTGAAGTTTAATGGCAAGGGTTGTGTCATCGAATTTATTGAGCGTGTACAGGAGCTTTGTTTGTCGCGGGGTATATCAGACCAAAAGTTGTTGGCATCTGCTGCTGAATTATTTACAGAGGAGGCATTGTTCTGGTACCGAGGCATCAAGACGGAAGTCGCGTCCTGGGCTCAGCTAAAGAGTTTTATGCTCGACGAATACCTACCCTTAGACTTCGACCATCTATTTTTACAGGAAATCCGTTCTCGAACTCAAGGACCCGATGAAAACATTGTTACTTATTTAAGCATAATGCAGAATTATTTTTCGAGACTACGGTCTCCTATTACCGAAGCTGAGAAGTTAACTATAGTTACTTATAATATTAGGCCTTTCTATTCCACAAAGCTGGCACTACAGCAAGTCAGTACTTGGTCTGAGCTAAAGAAATATTGTCGTCTACTTGAACATGCAAAGTATAGGGCCGGTATGTTTATCGAACCACCGCGGCCACACGACAAAATGCTCGCACGCGACTTGGCTTACAAACCTAATAAGTCTGTACCATGTGCGGCAGTAAATAATACATTAATTAAGTTTTGCGTCCGTTGTCGTATTAACGGACATTCGCTTGGGGAATGTAAAGCGCCCAAGATATTAATTTGTTATAGGTGTGGGGAACGAGACTTCACTGCCTTAACTTGCCCTAAGTGTTCAACGAACACGAACACTTACAAACCTAATAAGTCTGCGGCGGTAAGAAATACATTAATTAAGTTTTGCGTTCGTTGTCGTATTAACGGACATTCGCTAGAGGAATGTACGGCTCCCAAGATAGTGATTTGTTATAGATGTGGTAAACCAGACGTCACTGCCTCAACGTGCCCCAAGTGTTCAACGAAGCAACAACTACCGAGGAATACTAATTCAAAAAAACGTGTAGGCGTGAACCGGGGAAATCGTTCCACAGTTTCCAGTAGAACGTTTACCAATCGTACAAAATTTTTTTTTAATAATAATAATAAGTGTATTGCCCACAAAAGGCATAACACATCTCGCGGGCTCCCTATTAAGGACAAGCCCTTGGTTCACGTGATTGGCGGTTCTGATACTCGTCCCTTTTTACCCGTAACCATTAATAAAGCTAATTACGAAGGCCTGTTAGATTCAGGCTCTGAAATCTCAATTATTAATAATGTTATTTTAAGTGAACTCGCTAACATTGGGGTTCAAGTATCTTATGATTTGGATACAATTACTGCTGCTAATGGTTCGTCTTCCCCCGTCACCGGTTATGTACTTTTACCGGTCACGGTGGGAGACAATACCAAGGTTGTAAAGTTTTACGTTATCCCTGGAGTTACTACGGCCCTACTACTGGGTATTAACTTCTGGAGAGCTTTCAATATTGCCCCTGAAATTGTATCAATGTGCAATGGGACCACTTTGGACACCAAAGTTTGATCATGTTTCGGAGGTGCGAGAGCTGCGCGATTTTGATTCTCTCTCCGAGCATCAAAGAAGGCAGGCGGAGCACATCGTGAGACAGTTAACTTCGGTGCTTCCTTATATTCATTTTTTTTGTTCTCTCTCTTGCCATTTACTATTTGAACTAGTGTTGGCATCTGCCACTACGGCTATCTAGCCGTAGTTGAGTAATCGTGTAGATTAGTCCGTAGGCCCCGATGCGTGGTCTCTTGACTGACCATGATGCCAAGGACGACCCACACCTTGTTAAACTGTGTGTACCTTACGTTAGGCTCCACCTAAAATTTCTACGTATTGTTGTTTGCATGTTAGGATTAGTGCTGTGTGTATTCACACTTAGTATTCCCGATTACAACCTTGACAAGGTTTTTTTTTCTCTTCAGATGTTTTTTTTTTTGTTTGTGTATTAGGTTAAGTTAACATGTTAGGTTAGTTCGTGTGAATTAGTTCGTAGGCCTCGATGCGTGGCTCCTTATAGGGACCATGATGCCAAGGACAAGTCACCCTAGTTATTTCCTTCATATTTACTTATCTGCTTAGGATTTTCCTATTCCTAATTTTTGTTTTACAGTGTTTAGTGCTGTATTGTTGTTGTTTTCTCCTTGTTTTAGGTCCTTAATTTAAGTACCGACGTGGGCGTCGGATCGAATTCCCTACGTGAATTCTTGCGTGGTTGGGGGGGTGTTGTAATGTTGTAATTTTTGTAGTGGCAGTATTCCATTTTAGTTGGTTGAAATTTGCATAATAAAGCGGCAACACTGGCTTTCTCCTGATTGGACGCTGGACCACGTGACTTGTGTGACAGCCATTTTATACAAGCGAGCTACGCTCGCATCACATATTTATATTACAATTTAATTTATTGTAATTTATTTCGAAGTTTGGTAAGTTTTAGATAAAATGTTGTTGTGCTAGCGAGTTAGCGTATGTACTGTATATTTTGACAGTGGGTTCTCGTTCCTTACAGGTTTGAGTTTGAACGCACACGTGTCTAGAGTTGTCTCACTAAATTTAAACAGGAATCTTTGCCTGATCTGGCCAGGATTGGCTAGAGACCGACTTACACGATACGCATGCATGCTTTGCATGTGTTAGCCGGATTTAATCGGGTGAAGCTTGGATATTCGCCTCCGAAAGGTATGTACACATAATATGTACGACGTGGTAGGCGCTTAGATAATAACAGTGGCCATAATGCATGGAATAAGTCTTTAACTCCTGTTCTAGGAGGCTAACGGTACTACCATACTACCTGGGTGAGAACCCAGCTTCCTTCTGCCTGGAGTGGGCAGAGACCGGAACAGAGACGGTGTCTGCCGGCTTGCAGGAGTGGCGTATTTCACCGGGAAAGTATCTTATAAAATCCCTTAACCTATTACCCTTAATTACCACGGTATCTTCATAAAGATACACTATCGTTACTGACCAAGCGCACCAACCATATACCCTGTATTACTGAATAACATAGCACCTAGAATAGACCTAAATTGTATCCTAGGCTAAAAGTACATTAAATCCTTGCAGAGGGGAACCCTCAGTTCCCCTATATTATCTTAGAAGGTTCTTACAATAAAAATATAGTGGCTTAAATGAATACTTTATTTCTATCCTTTGACATCCTAACATCAAAAATAATAAACATTACAATATACATACCTCTTTATTACCCGTTTTACTCTTTAAGACCCGTTAGTCTTAAGTTTATAATGTGTACAAAACGCGAAAGTTTAAAGAAGTATGGAAATACAGTTTGTTTTGCGCTTGGGCCAAAGGACCGTCTTTATGCCAAAGGCGAGCAGAAAGCAGAGGCGTTTAATGGGCTAATATTTCGCCAGTATCTTTGTTGGTCCCATGCTATATCCTCATATCTTCGGAGTGGGTTAACCGATTTCGATTTTTTTAATTGGAAGCTACTACTTCCTAAGTGTTCCATTTCAATTTGGTCCCATACCGACAACTATTTGGTTCCATTTCGATAGTTTGAAGTAGGTTGCTGTGTCAATTTTTGACGTGTATTTTTAATTTTGAAGCTTTCTTGTTTTATAACCATTTAATATAAGCTTCGCTGAGCAAAAATTATTAGTTATTACTTTAAAGGAGATGACCAAAATAAGTCAGTAAATATTGCGAAGGTATGAGTTATACCTAGTAGAATTTTAAATTTTAAGAATATAATTTAATTACCGTTCCCAAACTTCAGGTAAACTTTCGAAAATTATTAAACTAAACTTAGAAGAAATTTAAATAACTTTTTGATGTGACGTGAATATCGTTTAAACGAAAATGACGAACTTTCATACAGATTCGGGCTGCATAATAGAATCTGACAGAACTATTGATTCCATAATTTATTTTCGCTGTCAGAAAGTCTGAAATTATTATCGTTATATTACACAGATAATGAATACAATAAATTATAAAACAATACAATTGAAACTAACTAAATATGTACATTACCTATTCTAATTATAGCTACTAAGATTACATCTCAATTCTAACATGCATCAAAGAAATCCTCCGCCTCGTCGCCGACTGGCAATATTCTGAGAAGGCTGGCAGCATTGTATGGCAATGCTTACTTTTTGTGCCAAATAGTAAGCAGCCTTCTTCAGTTTAGATAAATTTTTGAAACGCCGTGAACACTCGGACTCCAAACGGCATAAATAGAGGGTGGATTGAAAAGTAATCGGCCTAACCGAAATTTATTTTTATTTTTCAACGTAATCACCATCAAGTTCAATGCACTTTTGCCATCTTCCCTTCCAAGCACTTAGCCCGTTGAAAAAAATGATTCTTCCTTAGAGTTAATAGTGGACGTCGAAGGCCTTCCAGAGCGGGGTTCGTCTTTCACACTCTCTCTACCACGCTTGAATTCTGCTATCCATTTTTTGACGGATGAATATGAAAGAGCGCAATCCCCTTATGTACTGACCATATCATCATGGATGGCTTTTGATGACAGCCCCTTCTTATGGAGGTACTTAATGACGGCACGCTGCTCGATTTGCTCCATTTGCGGAAATGATGTCAGATTGCTTTGTTAATAAATTTATAAAATTAAAACTAATTATCGCACACGTTTCAAACTTCACACAAGTAAAAGGTCTGAACTGAACTAAACAATATGGGTAGTTTTGATTTTTAGAACTAAATGGACAGTGTTAGGCCGACTGCTTTTTAATCCACCCTCGTATGAAGTCTACTGCTAAATTGAAGTATTTGCGCCGTTTAAGGCTTTCCGCTGATGCATCAGCAGCGCCGGCACAGTCCATACTTAATAGTTATGGAATGCCTGACTTCTTCTCTTATTAATTCTTCTAGTTCCACTGAGACGTCGAGATTTTCACGAGACTGAAATCGAGGGCATCTAGTAATGCATATCTTGGCATACATACTCGTATAATTATTACAGTGTTCCACAAATTAAAATATGGTATATAAGTAGAAAAATCCTTATATTTCATTAATTGTCAGTTTGTCATTTATTTTTAGAATACACCGTGATGTCTTTTGCTACGTATCCAACTTCGAAGTTAGCGGTAAAATTTACGACAGTCCACTTTTTATATTTCATTAAAACTTCTTAAGCCTACAGATTACATTATACTTTTCGTTCTTTGAGCACTTGTCGTAACTTTCAATATTCAAAATGAATGAATTAGGTAGGTACCTACTTATATTTTATTTTAGTAATTAGTCTCTGGCAAAGCGACCATTTTTAATTGCTAGTGGCCTGATTGCTAATTGCTAGTGGTGGTTTGAATCTACATCCAGCGCATCCTGCGTACGCGATGGATGTAAAATCTTCGGCATTTTGTGGGTATATTTAATTATCGTCTAATGCGTATAGTTACGTGTACATATATTTCTATACCTACTAACTATTTCATGAAATCTACATAGAGATAGGTATGTATGTATTTTTTTTATTCCGCTGCTCAAGGCCGCTGCCGCTCCCACGTCCGTTGCCGGGCGTCTTTGGTACGCACGCAGAAGGCATTTCCAGTGGCGCCCGGTGGGAAAGTGGCGCCCGGCGGTATGTATGTATTTATAAACAAAATGTTTCTTTCTATTTTAGTATGTTCTAGAATTACTTTCAAAACCTTTTTCAGTTTTAGTGATAATCTATCCCTAGTTCACGTTGAGATAATTGGAATAGTAATGTATGAGTACATTTTATATGCAAACTGAAATTGTTTCATGTGGCAAAAATAACAATCAACTTACTCTTTTTGAAAATAAATCGCGTTGTTATGACAAATCTGTATTTGAATTGCTGTTGTTCGTAAAAAGTTTAAATGGTCAGTTACCTAAAAATAAGCATGGGCTTGTATAGATTATCTTTGATAAATTTAGGATTGTATATTTATAGTTCTGTAATAGCGTAATAATAAGCAAAGGATTCGATTTTGTGATAGCAATGTTACCGGAGGAATACCGCCTACTATAAAGTAAGCAGAGCCTCGAACTTACGAGCTTTATCCCTCTGAGTGCTGTTAAAATTTAACTAGTCCCTAAATTCCAGTTTATTGCACGCACTGTATACTGTTTATTTCTATTTTATTCTCTAAACACAACCATTTACCATTTATGTCTCCACCCCGTACATTGCGAACTGTCATAACTGTGCTTGAACAAAAATGGACAGTCAAGCTCATGCTTAACCGTTTATATATAACATATACATATAAGGATAATTTTATTTAACTCTCATCAGTCTATATCGATCGTGTTATAGGTAAATTATTATAAAGTAAGTAACCTATCTAAATAATTCAACTAGGTACAATACCAATATTTCTTCTTTAGCACTCAGCAAGTACCAGAGACACCCGGCAACAGACGTGAGAGCGGCCGCGGCCTCGGACCGCGGAGTCAAAAAAAAGCACTCGGCAATCCTTGACAATTATCGGGGAAGGTCAGAACTACAATATGATCAGTTCCGACGCTTTTCAGAAGTAGAAATCTGCTTACTTTTTAGTTTAAACAATTATATATTGTTACTGAACGTGGCAATGTTGTCTTCTTAAAACATTGCCAGTCAGACGAGTTCAGAAAAGATGCAGAGAAATTTTACCAAGTTATTGAAAAACAAATTATACACCGCAATCAAATGGAACCTATTTTAATTAACATTTTCACTTTGAATATTGCGGTTACCTTTATAAATGCTAAGACTCGATTTTTCATTATGAAATTAATAAAGTATTTTAATTAGGAAACAGTTTGTTACAGAACAGAATTATTATTGAGATATTTAATAATTCATACGTAATATTTAATAACCTTGAATTCTACAGATTGTATAAAGTGGAGTTATGTTTAACCGGATGGTACCAGCATTTGGAGTTAACATTCTCCCAAATGGACAGATATTCATATGGGTACATTATCGGCCAATATACAAAATATATAAACTTATCTATAGATGAACGTGAAACCTCGACTTTTTTAGACTACGTTTAAAAATAAGCCTAACCTACCTAAATACAACTTGTATAATTTCTTTATAGTAGATAGAGAGTCTGTCTTTCGTAACATACAATCGCAATCAAACAAAGGTCAAATTGTGTATAGAATTACACAGCTATACGAAACTTGATTAACTGGTAAATTGTAACATCAATAATGAGGAGCTTAATGCTTAACGAGCCGTATATTATGTTCTTGTATTCAAGTATTCATTAATAAAACTATTGTTCAACATAAATATATTGCTTAGTCTATCAAAAATCAAACTAGTCCATGAAATGAAATGTTTTGTTATAGTTAGTTGTAAGTACGTACTGTTATTAATATAAATTTGTACTATAAAACAGTAAAGTACAAAATTAAATCTAAAATTTGGGGAATTTTGTAGTTAACCCTTAATTGCTGGTATAAATTCAACAACAAAATGCCTTTTTAGCTGTTGAAATATGACTGCCATTTTGGTCGGTAGGTACTGCTTTATCCATAAATAATAATGGTTTGTCCGGCGGAGGCACTCATGTAATCCGAGAGTGACCGTGTCGAGAAGGTTGCTTAATTGATGCTCATCCCGTATTCAAGGGCCCGCAGCTACAAGTGAAGATATTTATGAACTGAATACTCGTTTCCAACGGACCCTTTACGAATATTAATATGTTGGACCTGACTTGTATATGTAGGTACCAAACTACCATTGTGTATTGCTGAGAGCAAAGTTTTGCAATAAAAGTTAATTGACCGAGCGAGCAAAGCGTACGTTTCGAGACCATACCAGCAAAGCTTGTGATATGAGTACTTGATAAACTGATATAAATACTTATATATTTTTTTTTTGTAAATGTATGTATTTACAAAAAAAAATGTACAGGAATATACATAGGAAATAGCCAGAATTCGGTACAAGCGTATGTGTGATCTACACAAAGTTGGTCCCGACCGGGAATCTAACCCGAGACTCCGGTGTCGAAAGCGGATGCACTACCGACCACGAAAAAGTCAAACTTCTGTTTGTCGGGTTTCCACGTTATTTTATTGTGATCTTTTTTGATTGTACTGCGAGGGAAATTGGGGAAAAGTCAAATTATTTATATTTTATAATGTTTGTGAGGTCTAGTATTCGACCATATGAGCGCCCACTAGTTTTATTAATAATCAACATTAAGCTTTTGAATACATCCTTTGTCCTTATGATATACTTATGCAAAGTCGATATTGATTTACCATAACCAAAAAATATTAGCGTTAATTTTGTCAACAAGCTACCGACCGCTTTACTGGCGTGGAGTAGATCCCCGTGGGAACCTATTATCGTGATAAAAAGTAAGTTAATACCTGCCCAAAAATTCTATCCTATGTTAGGGATTAGGATAAGGTTTGTTTCTTTGGGTCAATTTAGTTTACCAAATTATCGCGAAGAATAAAAAAAATACTTTCAACAAGGAATACAACTATGTAGTGCAGACCTCAGAACCCTATTCATATTCGTATAAGCTAAAATAATCCAATGTTCACTAAAGCATATATGTATTTATTGCTAATTGGCTCTTGAAATGGCTTTCATGACTAAAAACTGCAGCCCTGAGGCACATATATCCATGAGGTTGCTGAATATCCAATCTACGGCACTCGGTTCGTCAACTAAACCTTGTATTGATTAACATAGTAGGTAGGTACTGACTAATTCAAAGATCTATGTATGTATATGTCACCGTAGGATTGTTAAAGTAAGATTGTATACACTCGCGTGATTAATGGAATGATTGTAATTAGGTACTGGCGATTGGAAAAGAGTGGGCCTAAGTTTTTATTGTCAGGTTCTTCTCTTACAGACTCAACCCCTAAAACAATTAAAGTTCACAGCGAGTTTTGTCCAGTAATTGCATTTATTGTGCCAGGCTTGCGAGATAACTTCTAATCTGACGGTATTTACGGTAATTGCTAGTAATTAAAATCATTCCATTATCATGCTAGTGTGATTATAAACTTACGAGTTTTTTCAATCCTACGGTGACATACCTATACAATGTGTGTGAAAGTAAGTACGTATATAAAATGTAACAAAAAAGGGTAGAATGTATTTAAAAAGACTATTATTTATACCACTTAAAATAAAGAAAACGTATTTCGTAATACTCTAAAGTTTTACTGCCCTAATTGCGACGCACGCTTTAAATATATACCATTACGTAATGGTATATTTTTAAATCATTATAATCATGACTATATATGGCAATTACCTACATTGATATATTATATTTTACAACGGTTCTATTTGATTGTAAAAAAGATCTTTCATACGGAAATTGGTAGGTAATGAAAGGAGGTACCTATGTGACAATTTACAGAATAAATAAATATAAATATTTTTGGACATTCTCACACAACGTCGTCTAGGCCAAATTAAGCTAATACATGGGGCACACTAAAAGTTTTACACTTCTAGCTAATCGGAACTATTTGAATTTCGAATGTTATGTTTTTTTAAACGTTGCAACCTTCTTAGTAATAAAAAAAAAAACAATTGGAGGGAAATCATTTGTCAATTGTTTTTTATCAAACATCAAAGTTCTATGTATGCAACGAAAATGGAATTAAGTCGAAAAGATTTTAGAGCGATGATTTTTTATGATTTTAAAAGTTCTCTCTCTCCGCAAGACTGTGCCGCTCGTCTTCAAAATGCTTTTGGGAGAGAAGCACCTTGTTTGAGCACCGTGAGGCGATGGTTTGCTGAATTTTAGAGAGGTCGAGTTTCATTACATGACGAATTTCGTGAAGGGCGGCCTTCAACTGCCATCAACGAAAATAATGTGGCTACTGTTAAACGGGTAATTGAAGAAAACCCGCGGATTACCTATGAGACAATTCGAGGACTATTGGGGATTGGTATGAGTCAAATCCAGAAAATTTTACACGAAGAATTGAAAGTTCGGAAACTTTGTTGTCGTTGGATCCCTTATGAACTGACAGCGGAGCAGAAGCGGGCTTGCGTGGAATGGTGCTCACAGATGCTACTGAAGTACGACCACGGACATTCTAATGCTGTTTATGACATGGAGACGAAACGTGGATTTATTGTTTTGAACCCGAAAAACAACAGCAGTCTTGTGAATGGGTGTTTGAAAATGAGAACAAGCCAACAAAAGTGAGGCAGGCGAGAAACGTTGGTGAAAAAGTAATCGCGTTTTTTTTCTCAGCTACGGGTCCCATCTGTACAATTCCACTTGAAGATCAAAAGAGTGTTAATGCCGAGTGGTATTCTACCCTTTCTTTACCCAGGGTGTTAGAAGAAGTTCGCGAAAGACGACCCAAAAGCCGCGTTCTCCTACATCATGACAACGCTTCTTCAGACACGGCCAACAAAACAAAGTAATTTTTAGCTTCCGAAAAAGTACAACTCGTCACCCATCCTGCGCATAGCCTCAACCTAGCACCCTTTTTCTTTTTTTTTTAATTCCGCGGACGTCCGTTGCCGGGCGTCTCTGGTTACTAGCAGAGGGTATGTCCAGTGGCGCCCGGCGAACTTTGACCACCTCTGTGGTCTCTGCGGGTGTTTGGTTGGGACGAGAATCCCGCGGCGTTGGGGTCGGGTTTTATCCCGCGTCAGTGAGTGAATCTGGTTGCGTGCTATGGGGCAAAGGCCCCGCAGCACGCAACCCTTCTAGCCTGCTTCTGTAAGGACGGCGGGTGGCGATCTCGCCGTTCTCAGGCCCCGATCATGGAGGTCGATAGTCTTGGGCGTAGTCGCGGAGTCTGGGGCGCCCTGGGTTCCACCTAATCCCGCTGGATACCATGGCTTGAAGCATGGTCCCCAGCGAGAGGGTATCCACACCCAGACCCACTACGAGGTCCCGGCGCTGACTCGCCCACGCTGAGCACTCCACCAACGTGTGGAGTGCGGTGTCGTCGTCGGAAACCTCGCAGTGTTGACACCGGGGTGTGACCTCACGATGCATGCGAAACAGACAGCTACCGAAGCATCCATGCCCGGCAAAGATCTGCGTCGCACGGTACGTGAGGTCACCATGCTGCCTCTGCAGCCAATCGTCCATGATTCGTCTCACCGCCGCGATGATGGTGGTACCCCACTTGGGTTGCTCAAGTCGCACCCTCCATGACTCCATGAGATCCTGGCGGAGTTAGGACCGCTGGTCCTCGATTTCTCGAGACGCAGGCCTGTGGTCCCGCTCCAGCGCCTCCTTGCGCCATTGGAACAATGACGCAAGGGCTCTCGCTTCCAGGTCCCATGGAGGGGTCCCGGCTAGGAGACATGCAGCCTCTCCGGAGATCGTGCGGTACCCCCGTATGGTTCTGACAGCCAAAGTTTGAAGTGGTCTGTTTAACAGAGTCACGTTCCCCCTGACCGCCAACCTATCCACCCACACGGGAGCACCGTATAGGGCCATACTCCGCACGATCCCCAGGTACAGTCTCCTGCAGGAAGCGTTGGGTCCCTTTAGGTTGGGCATCAGTCGCGAAAGCGCGACCGATGCCTGCGTCACCTTGGGGACCAAACTTCGGAAATGTGGTCCGAAGTTCCATCGGCTATCAAGTACGATCCCTAGGTACTTCATCGAGGGCTTGATGCCGATGCTAACGCCTCCCACATTTATGCTGGAACCTTCAGGTGGACCGTTCCGAGGTCTGTGAAAACACAGAACCTCGGACTTGTGCAAGGCCACCTCCAGTCCCAGCTGCCGTATCCAACCCACGACTCGAGCAACACCCGTCGTTACCTTGAGTCCGGACTGACCCCTGCCGAACACCGCACGACACATCTCGCCGAGCTGGCCCGAGCCAGCTGGGGAAAGCTATGGCCCTCTCCGAGAGATAGGCCCCGCCAATACGACGGAGGTAGAGAGGCGTTTCGTGATACACGAGCGCTTCCCTAAAGCAGCTCCATGGCAAGGTGTTGAACGCGTTGGCGATGTCAAGAGCCACCACCACCTAGCACTGCGAGACTGCTTCCTACGTCAGGCTATTCACGCGCATGATCGCGCTCACGGTGGAGCGTCCCCGACGGAAACTGAATTGGTTATCCGCCAGGTCTGGCCCTACACTCGTGAGATGCTCGACGAGGCGTCCCGCGATAATTCGCTCAAAGAGCTTACACACCTCGTCGAGCAACACGATCGGCCGGTATCCGGACGGTGAGTCCACCGGCCGCCCCGCCTTACGGATCAGAACCAGTTTCCCCGTCCTCCACACCTTGGGAAACTGACCCCTTTCGAGGCATGCGCTAAAGAGCCCCATCAGTCGAGGCCCGAGTTCCTCGAGGGTCAGGACCCATGCACGGCCAGGAATGTCGTCGGGTCCGGGGGCAGTGATTTTCCGGCGTTTAAGCCGGAGTACTGCCGCACCTAGCTCCCCCACTCTGACTTCGGGTACGTCGTCTTCGCTGGTGCTATCCGCGTCGGGCAGAGACGGAGCCATGCGCGGAGGGACGTGCTCCTCCGCGCTCGTCGGAAACAGGGAGCCCATGACCCGCTCCAGCTGCTGCGGCTGGAGACTCTGGTTCAGTGGGGGCGCCCTACGTCGGAGTTTCTCCCTGACCTGTAGGTACGGGCGCCCCCATGGGTTCTGCTGCAGGGTCTCCAGGAGCTCCTCGCGGGCCGCCGTCTTGGCGCGCTTTATCTTCTCCTGGAGATTACCTTTAGCCTCCCTGTATGCCTGAAAAAGCTCCGCCTCTCGGGCTGCCGCGTCGTCTGGGCGGCGACGCCTTCGGGAAAACCTGGTGGACCGGCGGCGGGCGTCGATGCATGCTGCGCGCAGCTATGCAATCTCCGGCGACCACCAGTACACCTGCTTCCTGGCTGGTCTGGGTGTAACCCTAGGCATCGCCGCATCACAGATTTGCGACATGGCTCTCCTGAACCACTCCGCCTCGGCATCCACATCGGCAGGCTGGTCCGGCGCCGGAATCCAGGCCTGCAGGATGGATGCCTCCAGGAGAGCCTCCCGATCTAGATGGTGAAGTGCCCAACGCGGATCCGGGGGATTTGCCACCGGCTGTGGGAGGTCAGGTGGGGGGACGACATCAAACCGGATCAACCGATGGTCTGAGTGCGTCTCCACACCCTCCGCCACCGACCTAGCACCCTGTGATTTCTGTATTTTCCCCAAAATCAAAGATTTGATGAAAGGTTTCACTTTTACCTACTCCGAAGAGGCAGTGATAGCGTTCAATCAGCACGTAGAAAACATGCCTTCAGATCTGTTTTAAAAAAATGGTACGATCGCATGAAAAACATTTTAAAATGTAAAGTAAAGTATTTTGAAAAGCAATAAACATAATATTTTGGTTTTAGCATGTTGTTTTTTTAAGTTACGCAAAACTTATAGTGTGACCTACGTATAAGCTTGTGCTATGGGATCTGGACAACTAATATACACACCTGTATATTTCTAAGTACATACATAATATACATAGAAAACACCCAAACTCCGAAACAAATATTTGTGAATCACACAAATATTTGATCGGCCCGGGAATCGAACCTAAGACTCCAGAGTCGAAAGCCGATGCACTACCGACCACGCCATCCAAGCAGTTAAAGCTAAAGAATGACATGAAAATATCTAAAATCAATCTTTCCCAAGAAGCTTAACGTCGAGTTCACCTGTAACGAATCCCCAAAATTTTTCAAATTTCTTATGGCATAAATCGTCACGGTTGAGAACTTAAACTCATTATATAAAAGTAAAAACGTCAGAGAGAGAGCACAAGGGGGAATTTTTAGAAAACTTATGTTTAATACTTCTTCTTGTTAGTAATTTTTTTCAAGGCGCTAAGGGGCCCGACCAACGTTTCCAAGTCATATTCACCTAGGCGGGGCACCTACTGACACACGGACGAGGCTCTGGCAAATACACCGGAGTCCCCCGGCAATGGCAAAATGGAAGTGGACAAAAACGATCATTACGTTCACATTTTGCCAGTCACTATGTTCCCACGTAATAGAAACGAGTCAATGACCATCATCGGGTACTTTAAGTACCTATCTATCTTTGCACCACGTGCAGAGATGAAATACTAGGGCCCTAGAGAAGTTTATGGCATTTTTGTATATTGTTTTTACATTTTTACAGTAAAAGGAAGACACAGTAAACTTAGAGTAATTCAAAAAGCATCCAACATTCGTTTCATTCAGTACACAACTATATATTATGTCTACCTATAAAATTAGCATTCATGTATATAGTATAGAGTCCTCATTCAAGAATCAATTTATTATGGACGTCGTCGACGGCCACATCAATTTAGCTTTAATGCGATTATTCGGACAGTGCAGTGACTAGCTTAATGGATATTGATGTAGGTATACGAGTAATGGGACATAGATGTGTGTTGTTTTAATGCATTTCAGTTAATATTTTAGCAACAGTGTTATTTTTAGTGGCTGAATAATAAATAAATATTGTTGGACATTCTCACACAACGTCATCTATTCCATACTAAGCTATACGCTTGTACTATGGGATCTAGACAATCTTATAATATTTCTGAATACATACATATTATACATCATAAATACCCAAGTTCCGAAACAAACATTTCTGGAATATTGGTCTTGTATAAATCTTGAAAAGTTTTTTTATCTCAACGCTACCCGCAAAGTGTATGTAGAACTTAAACCAAGTTAAAATTGTAATGTTTGAGACAGTTTCCGATTTGATTTGTTATATTCTGTATTACAGATTATTCTAAGGTAACAGGAAGCCTTGACCCGCTAGCGCAGCGTAAAACAGTTACAGGCTAGGTATGTTATAGATTATGTTTTTTTTTAAATTGCGTATTTTCCGTTAGTCAGAGTCACGCCCTACACTAATCAACGCATCACAATATTTTAACTTCCTTTGGCAACTATTTTTAATGGTTACGCATCAGTTTCGTGGTTCGCACGTAACAGGAAAGTAATTTCAGTTAATGATTTGACACTTTTACGGTGTTGCCGGCTTGTAATTGGAAGGTGCGTGTATTCCCGCGCTTTATTAGTGCGATTAGGGACCGCTTTTATTACTAATAGCCCTTTAAGCAATTAACTCACAGTCATGCTTATGTGGAAACAACGACAAAGTATACTTTAGCGGAAAACTGTAATTAACAAAGTGATTAATTTCTAATAGAAACACAATGTTATCAAAAATAATTATTAATAGCTAGCTAGTTAATTTGGGATCATCGTACATCTTTTATGACTACTTCCAACATCTATAAAATAAAATAAAATAAAATAACGTTTATTATCTTTGAAATTTTCAGAAAATTATTTAGATTCGTCAGAAGTTGGTGTGACTCTACCGAGGGTTCCAATATGCAACGAGACTGAGAAGAGCCCTCAAGAAACTCAGCTCGGCTTTTTTCAAAATATTTCATCTTAAATCTAATACAGAGTTATTTAGAAAGGAGCAATTCGTTACGTTGTTACAACCAGGCCGCCTTGTCATCTAAGAAATCATTAATACTATAATAAGCTTTATGGCACAATTTACTTTTTATTAGTTTTTTAAATTTATTGACAGATAAATTTGCTATTTCGGTTGGCAATGTATTGTACATTCGAATAAAGTTCCCCGCAAAAGAATTACTCACTTTATGAAGCCTAAATTTAGGAACAGCCAGTTTATCCTTATTTCTTAAGTTTAGATTATGATTATCACTATTTTTCACAAATTTACTTTTGTTCTTGTGGGTATACAATAAAATTTCATAAATATACTGTGAATACACTGTAAGGATGTTAATATGCTTAAACTTATCTCTTAATGACTCCCGAGACCCCATTCCATAGATAGTCCGGATAGCCCTCTTCTGCAACACAAAGATGCATTCAATATCGGCAGCGTTACCCCACAGTAGTATGCCATATGTCATGATACTGTGGAAGTAGCTGAAGTAGACAAGACGCGCCGTTTTAATGTCTGTAAGTTGTCGGATCTTTTTGACAGCATAGGCTGCTGAACTAAGCCTGGCCGAAATTTTCCCGATATGAGGCCCCCATTGCAATTTGGAGTCTAACGTTATGCCCAGAAAGACAGTGTCATCGACCAATTCTATTATATCATCCCTAACCTTAACACTGGTTTTAACAAGTCTTACATTAGGTAAGGTGAATCTTACACATTTAGTTTTATTTTCATTTAATAATAAATTATTAGCACAAAACCAGTGGACTATCCTAGAGAGGGTAATGTTTACATCGTCAAGTTCGCGCTGTCCACGTTTAACTTTAAATATTAAAGAAGTGTCATCAGCAAACAAAACTACCTCGTGGTCGTCTCTTATGAGGTGAGGGAGATCATTAATATATACTAGAAAAAGAAAAGGTCCCAAAATTGAACCCTGCGGTACCCCCATTGCTACAGGAGAACCAGGTGACTGTTTACCATTGATCACTACTTTCTGGACCCTATCACATAAGTAAGAATTGACGAAATTCAAGGCCGTCCCCCGGATTCCGTAATGATCAAGTTTCTTAATTAAAGTCTGGTGCTGAACGCAATCGAAGGCCTTAGATAAGTCGCAGAATACACCATAAGCATCATATGACTCATCCCAGGCCCTGTATATACACTCTAATAATTTAATTCCGGCATCAGTGGTGGACCGACCACGAGTGAAACCGAATTGTTTTGTATGTAATAGTTTATTAACGTTAAAGTGATTTTGCATTTGATTAAGCATAATTTTTTCAAAAATTTTACTAAATGTAGGTAGTACAGAAATGGGACGGAAATTGGACGGATCTGAAGTACTACCCGATTTAAACAGGGGAATTAATTTACTAGATTTCATTAAATCAGGGAACACACCACTATCAACACAATTATTAAATATTAATACTAGTTCAGGAGCAACCATTTCAATAAAAGAATTTACTAAATACACAGAGATGCCCCAGAGGTCAGCTGTTTTCTTGATATTTAAAGATTTAAAAGTTTTTAAGATAGTGTTTATGTTAACTTTACTGAATTTAAATATAACTTTACAACAAGGAACGTTTGCTTTTAACCAAGATTCTGCAATGGGGGTTGAAGAGCCTAGGGTTTTTGTCAAATCTACAGGAATTCGGGAGAAAAAATTTTCAAATTCGTTAGCGACCTCGAAGTCTGATGTAGTTATTTTACCATTTATATTAAGTTTAAAATGATTATCATTTAATTTTTGTTGACCTCTTTCCGCGTTTATAATTTTCCAAGTAGATTTAACTTTGTCTGCACTATTGAGAATTTTATCACTTATATATTTTGATTTAGCTGCTAAACAATCTGCTTTAAACTTTTTTGAATAAGTTTTAACATAATCTAGAAATTCAACTGATCTATTAAGCTGTCTTTCTGAGTATAGTTCATAAAGTTTTTGTCTACTTTTGTGTATACCCTCAGTGGCCCATTCACTGAAAGTAGGACTATCACTAATCATGACCTCCTTAGACTTGAATATGGAGTTGAACTCGTTGTAAAAAGAATCAAAAAATAATTTATACATTACATTTGGATCTAAGCCAGTGTCTAAGAATGGAATTTTATTGCAAAGTCCAACCCTCATTCGTTCCAAGCGGTCACCAGTTATTGGTCTACATAATATTTTACGTTTTATAACTTTTTCTTTAGTGATTTTAAAAGATGCTATTTGCCCACAATGGTCTGAATCTAGCTTTTTTATAATACTTTTACTTTCTGGCAACATATCGCTGTATATATTATCCAGGCAAGTGGCTATTGTATTACAATATCTAGTAGGCTCCAAAAATAAGTTTGTAAGATTGTGTGATTTAAATAAATTTAAAATATTATAACTCATAGGCGTATTAACAAGTAAATCGACATTAAAATCACCACATACTATTAGGTACTTATTAGTTTTTCCAAGTTTACATAGAACTTTGTCAATAAGTTCCTCAAATTCGCAAAAGGGTGAGGTTCCAGGTTTATACACGCATACTACTATGAATTGCTCCATTTCCACGCACGACAGTTCGACTTTACACTCTAGAGAAAGAGACACAATATCTTTCCGTTCTTTAAATTTAAGTTGTTTATTTAATAAAATCAAAGATCCCCCCCGTACTGTGGTCACCCTGCAGAATGCACTACCAACCCGGTGATTACTGAAATTGAACATGAGCTCATACGACTTACGCATATGTTCTGTAATACAAAAAATATCAATATTGTCTGAATTCATTAACAGTTCCAACTCTAACTCTTTGCCATGTGTTAAACAACCAATATTTTGATGCCCTATGTTGATATAATTTACATTTTTTGATTTGGTTTGATTTGGAGGGCATTTTTTAACGTAATTAATATTTGTAACTAAATTTAATTCAATTAATTGACTATGTCTGCTAAAGGGTAATATTGCCTCTGTTGTCGTAGAACTTAATTTAAATTACTTGGAACAGATTCCAAAGTCTTAACACTAAATCTACATTGCTCAATAAAAGCAGTTTTGTCAGCCAAGTTCTTGGCTGAAGTGTAAAAATAATTGAATAGCAAACTTGCTATTTGTCTCTTATAATGCTTTGGTAGAAAATACCTACCTTTGTTTACATAAACAATATGTTTGTTATTGTTAAAGTTACTGTCAGAAGTTGACAAATTGTATTTATATACAGTTCTCTTAAAAACAGAATTAAAGTCAATTACATGGAATTTATTATTATATTGGCTAGTTAAATTGAGTTGTAAATTTATCTTATATCTAAGAGAATTTTCCACGTCTGGCACACCTTTTATGTATGGTAATGTAAACATTACTACATGTTCAACATTTAAGTTTTGCATTTTGTCAAAGTATAGGGATAGTTCATTTTTTCTAATACTAATATTTAAAGACTAGATTGCTAGTGTTATATATATCTAATTGTCCTAACATATTTAGGTATCGATGTGAAAAGCGTAGTGTATTATTAATCATCATAACACAGTATTCAAAGTCGCTTACGCTGTCGGTTCGTCCCTATGTATGCTTAGATCTTTAAAACTACGTAACGGATTTTGGTGCGGTTTTGACTAATCGATAGAGGGGTTATCGAGGAAGGTTTAAGTATTTAGTCAAGCGGTTGAAGCCGCGAGCCTCCGCTAGTCAATAATAAAATAGTTTTAAGCTAGTAGGGAATTTCTCGCCGGGCACCACAGGAAATACCTTCTGCTTGCGTACCAGAGACATCCGACAACAGACGTGAGAGCGGCCTTGGACCGCGGAATTCAAAATAAAATAAAAAGAAATTTATTACACACAACATCATCATTTACTTAAAATCAATACCTACTTTTCTAAGACAAATCATTATAGCCAGACGATATAGTTACTTAGATTTGACCTCGACCTCAAGACAGCCGAGGTATGAACTCGTGATTGAACTGAAGCATTTGAATAATAAATATTAGCGTCGTCAGCAATCTACCTACGAACAATTAATAATTTTGCACAATTTAATAGTTAATTTACATTATTGTTTACTTTTACAATATAGTTTGTAAACATTTAAGGTTATGGAAATTTGTCATAGGTCTATAACTTTAGAATTTGCAATATACCTACTAATAAACTAGGTATGCAATGCATGCTACTAATTGCAAATGTTGAGCGGAGTAAATTTTCTTAATTTTTTTTATGCTCTGTTTTCATGATTTCCGATATATGCACTCCCGGGTATGATGTCGACCAGCACGCCAAATTTGGTCAAAATCGGTCGAGCCGTTTCAGAGGAGTTGGCACACAAACGATTTACACTTGTCGTCTAAGATAGAGCTTCGCTTCGCTCCGCTCAATAATATTTAATGGTCTACAGATTTTCACTAAATGCACTTATTTTTTTTTTAATTAATGGATTCTTGTCGTATGTTTCGTGGAGGTTGGATTAAAAATGTAGTCGCTACCCAAGTACACAAAGCAAAATTCTCCAGTCTAGAAATCTAGCCACTTAGCTTGATCATGTTAGGCAGGTAGGTACTTATAAGTAGGACACAAATAATACGCGTTCTGTATAAAACAGCACTTAGCGAAACATGAAATCATATAATCTGCGAAGGAAACGATGTCTTTGTACTGCGAAGCTGAGTCTTAAGGATTATGCAGAAAGTCTTCTGATAAATCAACGTGAGTGTCACTTGCTGGGCTTAAACGTGGAATATTCTTTCGTTAGTCGCATTTATATTTTATTTTTTTACTTACGGCGAGAGTGAATTCAAATCTGTCACATTCAAGTGGAATAAATAGCAATACGAGGCTTGTTAATACCATTTACATGAAAAAGACGTTGTAGGTATAGCTGTATGTACGTCTTCTCACCACAAACTCTCATATATAATACGTAGGTAAATCCACGTCTTTGTTCCCGAACGATTAGGTACACATGTATATTAAAACATAATTTTTATCCCTCTTTGTTAGACCCATTAAGGAGGTGATGTGTAACTTTACAAAGAAAAGAGTTCCACACTAATGAAATTAGCTTATTTGAACACCTAAGTACTTATTAACCAATAAATTTTGCTTGAAAGACGTATATTTAATAAATAAATAATAAATAAATATTAGGACAATTCACACAATGCCATCTAGTCTCAAACTAAGTAGAGCTTCTGATATGAGTACTAGATAAACTGATATAAATACGTATATACATTTTTTTGTAAATACATACATATTTTACATAGGAAACATCCAGACTTCAGTTCCAGCGTATGTGTCACCTCACAAAGATTGTCCCGATCGGGAATCGAACCCGAGACTCCGGCGTAGAAAGTGGATGCACTACAACTTAATAGTCTCATGTAAACAAACCTTTTAGAAGCTCTGTGTAAAACAACGCTACAATACTTGCTACACGACAGAGCTACGAAATATGTTTATGCGACGTGCATGCGACCATGCGGCGGCGTGATTTTTTTTTTCAATCCGCGGCCCTGGGCCTCGGCCGCGCCTACGTCCATTGCCGAGCGCCTCCGGTTAGCACAGAGAATTTCCAGTGGCGCCCGGCGGATCTTGGCTACTGGCGGGCGTGGCTGCCGCGTATCATTTATTATTTGATATATTTATTTCACGTAGACACCATAATTGGATCCCAAGAACAAATTGATATAAAAGAGACCGGTATTGTCAAAGCTAGAATTAGTTGAGGAATCAAATAGATTATTAAATCCTATCTCAAACAGTGATTTTGTGGGATAAAACCCCTTCAACTCGTACTCCTTCACACTGACCAAACTTGAATAATAACTATTTTCAGTGAAACCAACTATTACAATGACAATTGTAGTGAGCGTGACCGAGTTAAATTGTAAATTATAGTGTTCAAATACTGCTGTCCTGTTGTATAGATTTTTTTTCTGTAAAATATAAATGTAGGTATTATTTGTTAACAGTAATTACATATGTCGCATGTGTAAAATAGTTTTTTCATTCACACGGGATCACATTATCCGAAAAAAGTATAGCAAGTCCTTTCTCTGACTCTTTGCTTTAGACTATCTTTGTGTCATTTCATTGAATTTCATTGAAATCAGTTCAGTAGTTTAGGCGTGAGAATAAGCAAGATGCCATTGGTATATTTTGCGATCTCTCCAAAGCTTTTGATTGCGTTGAACAAAATACCCTATTACGGAAATTCAATTATTACGTATGGGACCTAGTTGCCTCATACCTCAGTGATGGAATACAACATGTTGATATCAATGGTAGTCGGTCTTTAGGGGCTTTTGTAGCTATGGGCGTGCCACAAGGATCAATTCTAGGTCCGTTTCTATTTTTAGTTTACATTAATGATCTACCGTTCTATGTACAGAACTTGTGCGACATTGTTCTATTCGCGGATGATACATCACTTATTTTTAAAGTTGATCGCAAGCTGAGGAATTTTGACGAAGTAAATAGTTCACTTGCACTAGTTCTGGATTGGTTTACAACCAACAATTTACTTCTGAACGCAAAAAAAGACGAAGTGTCTCTAGACAGTAAATTACAGTGGAACGCCCCAATATCGGGTCTTACAGGGAAACTCTGCGGCTTTTGCTATTAGTAAAGTCAGACAGCTCACGGATGTAGAAACTGCCAGGCTGGTTTATTTTAGCTATTTTCACAGGTTCATGTCGTATGGAATTTTACTGTGGGGCAAGGCAGCTGATATAGAGATAATTTTTATACTCCAAAAGCGAGCTATACGTGCGATTTATAAACTGAATGCACGAGTTTCTCTTAGAGAAAGATTTAAAGAAATAGGCATTTTAACAGTTGCATCACAGTATATATATGCTTATATTATGTTCGTTAAACAGAATATACATTTATACAGTATGAACAGTGACATACATGCAATAAATACTAGAAATAAGCATAAATTGGTTAGGACGTATTATCGTTTACAGAAGGTTCATGACTCCTTTGCAGGATTTGGTGTACGTTTTTATAACAAAATTCCTCTAAACATTATTAACCTTCCTTTGGATAAATTCAAAGTGGCTGTTAAGACACACCTCCTAAAAAATGCATATTATTCTATTAAGGATTATCTAAACGATACAGAGAAATGGAAATGAGTAGCTTGCTCATCACTCGAGCTACATAGGGGCTAATTCTGTTTGAAATGTTGTTTTATTGCTGAAACTCACTTATTATTGTAAAATTATTATTATTATAATATTGTTAGGTATGGGTACTTTGATATTATGTGGCACCTTTAACTAGTATTTGACTTTTTATGTAAATAACAGAGATCCATAATTTTTAAGTTCACTTGGTCCACACAAGGTCACGTACTGCCCTTGCCCTCTTTTTATTGTTGTAACAGAATCATTGTATTTACTGGCGAATAAAAAGAGTGGCCGTGAGTTTTTTTTGCCAGGTTCTTTCCTCACAGGCTCTACCAATTGCCTTGCGAATCTGGCAGTAAATGTAAATGTAGAAGCATTTTCTTTTTTTTTGACGTTCATAAGTGTTACTTTGTGACCTATATGAATAAAGATATTTTGATTTTTTGGATTTTGTGAGAGCGTGACAGACAGACTAAATAAGTTACTTTCGCATTTATAATATTACTTAGTAAGGATTTTTTTCCTTATAGTTTGAATACTTTTTTATAATGATTTACAAAGACTTGTTTAGTTGAAACAATATTAACAAAAATAATTATTTTATTTTGAATTTTTTTTGAAATGCTTCATCATTATTTTGAAAATGTTCTCACATATTGAATTTTTTCCACGGAATACCAAAAATGTAAACAGGAAATGTAACCTGGTAAACATACGAGTACATACATACATATTTAATCAGGAATATTTAACCGAAGGGGTATGCTGAGGCACATTATATTCCCACATTTCGCCAGTAATTTGTTTGTTCCCCGTAACAGGGGGTGAGCCTATTGCAGTACTATTCCCCATTCTGTACTATTGCCTAGTGTCTGGTCTGTTGATGTTTTATTGAGATTGTTTGGGCTATTCAGACCTTGGTGAGTGTAGGTACTTTTTGAGAAACTGTTACAAAAATATTATTGTTAAGTATTGATTTTTCTTTCTTTTGTTGTAGAATTAATAGTTTAATATTATTAATAAATAGATGATCTCAGAATAAATTCTCGACTGAATTATTAATGTTTAATCTCGAGACTAATGTATTTCGATACCCAATAAGATGCGAATAAATTGTCTCCAAGACATAGAGCCCTAAGTTAAGACCGTTTGCGGCTTTAATTAAACGTTTACTGAACCACAAATCGAATGGCACCAACACCACTTTCAACCTCTTCTCAGTTTATGTTTGCTTTAAGATTTATTGTTTCAGTAGTTTATTAATTTATTTATCGTACAACAAATATATTTATTGGTAAATACCAAATACGCATTTATAGTAATTAAGTATACAAAACACAAGTATTATTTTAAACATAACTATTCTGAATACCAACTTACTATTTAGTAATCCGAAATATTTAAATAGAGAGAGAAATAGTAGGTACTAGTAGTTTTATACATAGTTTTTGTCGGTACAAAAATCTACCATTAGGTAAGTATATGACTCAATCCTTTCATATCTGTGGTGTTATTACAAAATCAATATACTGTTTACTATCCAATATGTCAGTATGTGTTAGGTACTTTAAATGTTAGAACTAGTTTGAATGTCGCCCATATTATGGTCCTCGCGAACATTAAAACATTATTTCGACTTTTTTTCCTAATCAAAAAGGTAACGATGAAACACTGTGCCAAGTTTCGTGGATATCGGATAAAACATTTAGCCGAAAGCAAAATTGTCCAGTTTCGAAATGTACACGCTTACTCGCCTGCTACGGTCACTCAATCAATGAGTGGATATGTAGAAATAAATTTAATTTAGGGCTTTAATATAGTTAGTTAAAATAAACTCTAACTTGCAAGTTGTACACCTGCCGATCAACAGATGAGGCCCTACCAAATGTGGCGTGCGCACTTTTACTAGTACCTAGGACCAATAAAGTCACTGGGGAAATATGGGTGAATAGTACATTTATGGCACATTTATATAAAGGGATAGCCTTTGGTTGTGCGTGATTATATTTGTAAAACCTAAAGTTATATTTAACGTTGTTCTTTTATAGGTAATTCATCACTTAAATTGTCATTACACTGTTCATCTATCAAATACTACCACAATAAAAGTTTCATTAGGTATCCCTTCATCTAACATTATTGTTACAGTTAAATAAATAATAATATCTCTAACAAGTACTTTCAGCGCCAATTTATGGTGAATTTTGATAAGATTTACGAGCCAGTTATTAGGAGCAGTGAACCGTCCCGGTTGTACAAATTAATTAAGTCGAATCTGTCATGTTATTATAGTAATTTACTCCGCAGATTTGAGTTGGACAAACCAAGAAGTGAACCCCTCTTTTATTTGGCAAATGAGAATGTTACGTTTTGTGAACTTTTTTTTTCTTCTTTGGCGGTCGCCACATATCGAAACGGGTTCTGGGTCGACCAGCTGATGGGGCTGTATTCGGGTTGATATAACCCTTATGTAACACCCGGTATACCTATTTTTATTTAAATATCGTGGTTACAATAAAGCATAGATGGCATGGACACGTTTCAGTTGTGTCGTATATAATGTAAAATCTCTGTGGAATATGTACATAAACATGAAAGTATTACTTGTAAAGTTTCGTGGCAATAACGCAACAGTGCAGAGTTATAACTAGATATAGTTTAGTAACAAGTTTCGTTAACTGCAAACTGCTGTCGCTGATATTAAAACAAATAAACTTTACGTTGACTCCAGCGGTGAATAAGTGTGTGTGTAACTGTGTATCTCAAGTTGATGTCATATGAGAATTGTCTAGTGACAATACTACTTATAATGTACCTAACTAGCTGTTGCCCGCAGCTCCGCACGCGTAGAATAGTTTTAAAGCATCCTATTTTATTCTCCGTTCCCAAAACTATCCCTATTTCAATTTTCATCCAAATCCGTCCAGTTGTTTGACCGTGAAAAGGTTACAAACAAATTAGCAAACTTAGATTTATAATATAGTATTAGTAGGAAAATATTGTCGCTCCGTCACATTATAATAATTGAACTGGTTAATAATAACGGGTCCCCTGTTAGGAACGAATGCCCTTCTAAAAAATAGGAAAATGAAACAAATAACAAAAAAAAGAGACACGGACAGAGAGAGAGGAAGAATTGTATACCCGGCTGCGCACCAAAGTTAACTAGATACACACAGCATACGGAATTTCGTTACGTGACGATTTCTACTAAATCCTACTACCCGCGCACCACCCGTAAGCCGCGTTAAGGAACTTTGTTCCAAAAACAATTAAAAGCAATTTTGCAACAATACATGTGCTGAACATTTATCTCATTTGTTCTAAATTCAAACACGGACTGCAACAATGTATGTCTTGCAACAGAAGTAGCCGTAAAGATTAAAGTGAAATTTCGTAGCTCCGTCGTATAGCAAGTTGTAGCGTTGTTTAACACAGTGCTTATGGCCTCGACCGCATTTCGTGATGCGACTGTACATAAGCGGTAAAAGGTTTTGACATGATATATGAAGCTCAAATATACCTCTTTCAAACAATGTTTGAGTGTGTGGAAATAAGACAGGTAGGTATTTTAGTGTAGCCCTCTTTTGTTTGAATTACGTCTCATGAAATATGATATAATACCAGGCCTATGTCACTTGCCTAACAATCGCAAAAATTACGTGACGTCAGTTACAACTTGAAGTTGTAAGTCAGTAAGGATTGTCTTTTGTTTGTGATCCGGCATGGATCATAGAGTTGATATTGAGGCATTAACGTCAAAATTATTGGTCAAATTATGCTGGTATATATTTTACTTACTGACAACCCTAACGTTCGAATTATGTTCTCTGTAAACAAAAGAATGTGCTTTAATTAACGTCGGAGGGCAAGTTCTGTATGTAAGTACTATTCTCTATTCTGTTATAATACGATGAAGGTGATTATAAATAGGGAAGTAGGTAGGTAACAAATCAGCCCGACAAGGGATT